>BQNB010041407.1:29061-46786 GCA_026074375.1 Tanacetum coccineum
TATTTTTGACCAAGTCACAAAATAAATATTAAACGTTTTAAATAAATTTTATAAAACATTTACGAAAATTAGTCGAGCGAATACTCATTTTTATCGGAAAAATGATTTAGAAAACAATGGCGCAAGTTTCGAGATTTGAATCGTCCGTTAAGTCGCTCAAACGAGTCCCGAACCAATATATTATAAAAGTTTCCCGAAACTTTCACTTTTGGTCCCTGTAAAATATTTACAAAACAAACCCCCAACTATTTAACTTATTACATTTAATTTAAAAGTTTTATATAAATATAAAACTTATATTAATTTATTTCATTTTTCATCTCTCAAAAATACACACACACACTTATATATCTCTCTCCCTCCTCCCATTATCCGGCCACCACCTCCACCGACCGGCCACCACCACGCCGCCGCCGGAAAAGTTTTCCGACGGATTTTTCCGGCGAACTCCAAAATGGCTCCTCGTGACCGGATCTACCCGATCCCCATACCCACTCGCCACCACCGCCACCCCACTGTCACCACCACGCCGCTGCCATGCCACCACCATCATCATTATACCTCCATCATCATCATCATCATACCACCCTCATCACCATCACGATAATCATCATCGCCTCGTCACTCACCTCCGGCTGCCCCACTTCCACCACAGCCACAGCGGGCCACCCTCTTCTCCATCACCTCGCCACCCCTACAGAAACACCCTAATGGTGCGCTTGGTCTCTTGGCCCAACAAGAAAAAAAAGGGGGTTCCTGGGTTTTCTAGCCTAATTAGGGTGCGTTTTGTCGTGGGCCAGCCACCACCCGAAGAGGGGTGCGCCCGGTTTTGAGTTAGCAAAAAGGGGTGTTCGTTGGTTTCTTTTTAAAACGCAAGGGTTGCGTTTGGTTTGATGATTTCAGCAGCTATAGGCTGCGTTTGATTGGTCTCGCAGCCCGTAAGGGTGCGTTTGGCTGTCCTTGGCCAGTTAGGGTGCGTTTGGTTGGTTTGGAAGCCCATAAGGGTGCGTTTGTTTCGCTGTATAACAGCCAAACAAGGGCGTTTGGATGGCTGTTTTACAGCCATTTCGGGGGCGTTTGGTTCGGTAGACAGCAGCCCCCAAAGGGGTGTTTGGTTTAGTAGAAAAATAACTGGGGTGCGTTTGGTTTTGTAGCAGCCGTAGAATGCATTTGGATTTGGGTTTACAAGATTAGGGTGCGTTTGGGTGAGCAGTTTATCCGTAAATGGTGCGTTTGGTTTAATATAAAAACGGCTAAAATAAATATGTTGAGTTTTGGATAAATATAAAACCGGATATATAATAGTGGTTGATTGGTTAAATAAATGTGATAAATTATTATTTTCGGATATATTATATTAGACTTGTGACGAATTTAAAATGCTACGATTCGTAACGAACTTATAATATGTAAATAACGACAATAATAAATAAATACACTTGAAATTTACTAGGATGTTTTCTATTGAATTGAATTGGGAAAATGGATTTGCAACAAAGTCTTTCGACTTGGGATCGTTTTATAAACGGAAAGGTCATGGCGAAATTTATATAATTTGCTATATTTAGTAACGTTTTACTAAAACTCTTATTATTTTAAACCCGGTAAAAGGGACTAAGATATGTTTTAAAGATATATTAAAATATAACTATACAAAAACTTGACAACGGACAAAAACTATACTTTTACAAAGAGATAAATATTTAAGACGCGAACCGTCGAGGAAACGAAATATAAATTTATAAAATAGTATTTTATATTTTATAAATGTCAGTTAGAAGATAACATCATGATTGTCGTAAAAGCTTTACAAACATCGATTGTTTAAACTGTAACTTTAAGACGTGTGTCCACTTTTACGCAAGAACGTTTTATTAATTTAATTGTTGATTCCTGAAAACGTGTGGAATTGTTTTGCTTCAGTTATTTTTCTCACATTCTTTATATTTATATAATACCTACAAAGTGTTATATACTTTAAATTAATCTTTGGACTGTTTGTCTTTCGTGAAAGAATTTATTTTTCATATGTAGTATATACAGAATATATTACATACTGTGCGTATATTTGAAATTTATTTATTTAACCAACCACCAAACAATTACAACGTTAAATCTAAATCTTTATCAACGTGTGGCGTTGATGTAACCATTCATCAGGAAACCCAAATACATTATCATAGGCTAGTGGGACTTAGCCGTTAAGATAAGTTGCAACTTCTTGATCGAGCCGTTTCATCTTTCGTTCGTATTGTGCATATTAGATGCCTATATGTCAGTCGTTCTACATCATCAAGGTGAGTTTATAGCCCCACGTTTTACTTGTTTTACATATATTTTGGGGTGAGAACATGCTTGTGCAAATCTGTTTGCAAACTAAATTACATGGTCGATTTCATACGTGTTTACATGAATGCTTACAAACTCATTTACATGGTTGATTACCTGTTTGGTTTACATACTCATTTTTATATCTCGCGAGGAGATACAATACTTGGTTAAATTTTTGAACGTAAACACATACTATACTTTTATGATTACGGATTAGCTTAGGTTGCATGAACTGTAAATCACTTGGAAGGTGAGCGCGAATGTTATGAAATAGATCTATTCGGGATTGACAATCCCCGTTCGGGTGACTAGCTATCGCCGGTAACGAACGTTATAACATGTCGGAACACGATTGGCTGGACCTACAGGGCCAACGACACATACACAAGGATTTTCATTACTGCTCGGGTGTTCTTGGAGGGGACACCTGTGATGGTTACAAAAGGGTTTTTTATTAATGCCCGGGTGTTCTTGGAGGGGACACATACGATGGGTAAAATTTTACTGTGCCTTGAATAAAGTGGCATACATACAAGTCTACGTCATAGTTTCATGAACTTAGAGTAATGGTAATCATGGTTTTATACACACTTGAACATTTACGTTGCCCGGAATAAAGTGGCAATACATACTTTGGACAATTGCGGTCAAATTATCATACTTACATTTTTGAAGGACATTTAAAGATTTAAATGGTCATACACACTTTACAGAACCTTGGTTCAACATTTATACTTAAACAAATCTATGAACTCACCAACTTTAATGTTGACACTTTTAAGCATGTTTTTCTCAGGTGAATTAGATGCTTGGATTATTTGATGTGCATTGGAGTCTTTACATTCAAGTTTTTCATGGTGATGCAATTATGGGACAACTATTATTTTGATTTCAGAAAATCAACGAGATTGTTTTACAAACGACACATTTAGAGGTCGTTCTCTTGTATCTAGCGTTGTGTATTATGAAGTAGCACCCCATGTGGTATTCCGCTGCGTTGTGATTTTTGGGGGTGTTACATCGTTGATATTGAATAGGTGGCAATCTGCTCCAGCCTCCGAGTACTAAAACCAAAATGCACTAATCGAGTCTAGAGCCAAGAGATCAATCTAAATCTCGTTAGGACACATTCCATTTCAAACACTTGTTGAACATCATCAAGTTCACAAGCTGTTAACAAGAGTCCTACACAATATCCTTGTGATATTTACCAGAACATCAGAGTGATACTTTTAGTATTCACAATGAAGATGGAAATCCTGCTTGAGTCAACCTCAAACAAGCTCTCGGTAGGTGACTTGCGAGATTCTATATGAATCAAACTTATGACAACTGGATATTGATTTAGTCCAGTAAATGAATTGACGGTTAATGAATTTTGATATAAAGCTTAAAACTCCCGATGTGTTACAAAAACACTTTTACAAGTAATACGTCGATTGATTTTCAAATCAATTTTCTCGATTATCACTAACGTAAACCTGCAGGTTAAAACGGTGGTGACAGTATCCCAATCAAACAAATTCGATTCATTACCACATGTTCATGCTCATTCTACAAAGACAATCTATCATGAAAGCTCAAGATTTAAAGACAAAGACTTCCGCAAACTCTGATTTGAAGCTTTCAAGATAAGGCATAGTATGAGAATGTTGGACAAAGACACAAGATCGCAAGATGGCAAAGATGATGAAGATAATGACAAAGGATCAAAGTCAAGATCACAAAGCATAAAGGAACAAACCTACAACTAAGAACAAAGAGAAAGACCAAGACCACATGAGCTTAACGACAAAAGCAATCTCATTGATCTCATAAAGTAGTGTCATCAATGAGCTCACTTTGGGGGAGATTGTTAGCCTCAAAATATTGTGTCAAACATGAAGTTCGTCCATTATGTATGTTAGTCTTGGTCAATCAATTAGTTAACGTTGTAATAGGAAAGTATCAGGAATCTGGCTCGATAATTAAACTAATATTGTATATGTTTCGGGTTTAATCCCAAGCAAGACCCGAGCCCGGATCCTAGTTAATTATCTCGCACGTCACTTTAAGTGTCGGGGTATATATATACCTTTTCCACTTTGGAAAAGGTACAGGTTGATTTTTTCATTTTATAATATTTCACTTTCTAATTTCTCTCTCAACTCTCTCTCTCTCTTCTTTCTCTCTCTAAAACATCATCTCTTCTTCTCTTTTCTAGTTCGATTCGTGTTGTGTTATATGTAGTGAAGTGTTTACGGGATCCTACAATTGGTATCAGAGCCTAAGTGGATTTGTGATTGATTCGTGTGGTTAAACGAGATCAAATTCGTGGCTCTTTTTGGTGATAATAAGCCCACGGCTCAAAACTTATTTTTGAGCTTATTTGGTTGGTTAATCTTGTTCTTCACTTGGTATACATGTTAAACAAGTTGTATTGTTTCCATTTCATGAGTTACACAAGCTTCTAGTTCGAAATCTAAGCTGAAAAGGTTTGATTTTTTTATGTTCTTCATGGAGGTTTGGTTCATTTTTGATGATCCACGAAGAAATACATGTTATTGGATGTTTAATCTTTAAATACCAACCTAGTATTACATGTTTCTAGCTTATTTTTATAGATAAAAAGCTTATTTGGCTTGATTTTGCTAATTTCGTACTAGTGTTCTTCGTGGAGGTTTAAGTATTTTATTATATTCTTGCTGGCGGTTTGCCAAAAGAAGGGGACAAGATCCATAATTTTAGGAAATGGTCGACGGCGGTTTGATTAAAATAAGTTTTATAATAGGCAGCGGTTTGTGTTTCTAAATGGCGAGTTGCCACATTAGACGGCGAGTTGCCATAATAGATGGCGAGTTGCCACAATAGATGGCGGTTTGCCAAAGGTTAATTTAGGCAACGGTTTGTCTATACATTAGACGGCGAGTTGCCACAATAAACGGCGGTTTGCCAATGTTCTGAACAGTAAGAAAATGTAATTAAAATATGATCTAATCGACTCAATGTGCTGAACAGTAAGAAAAGGTTTTATGGTTTGATCTTATACCCAACAACATCTTAATTTCATGACGATTCTGAAGTCATAAGGTGGTTAGGTTAGGAATCAATCCTATGATCCAACCAGAACCGGAGGATCTACCTAAGGATAATCCAAAGTTAGAAATAGCAGTCCTTAGGTATGATTGGAGATGAATGTATATGGGAATAATGCCGACTAAGATTAAGCTAACACTGGAACAATCACAACAAGGTGTTAGTAATGACGTCTTGGTAAGCATTGAAGGCGTTGAAGAATTAAAAAGAAATGTATGGATAAAGGGTCTAAAGAAAGAAGCCCTCCACACAACTTAAGGCAGAAACCGGGTCAATACATATGCTGTCAGAATCACAAGTTGATTGCTGACATTGAAAACGACATCATGGACCCAGTGATGCAATGCACAACCCTTCCCAGCCATTCGGGTTTCTCTCAACAGAAACTTGTCTCATTTGTCACGGAGATACACACGTTATCTATTGACATCTCATTCCGAGATCGTTGATATTGAATAGGTGGCAATCTGCTCAAGCCTCCGAGTACTAAAACCAAAATGCACTAATCGAGTCTAGAGCCAAGAGATCAATCAAAATCTCGTTAGGACACATTCCATTTCAAACACTTGTTGAACATCATCAGGTTCACAAGCTGTTATCAAGAGTCCTACGCAATATCATTGTGATATTTGCCAGAACATCCGAGTGATACTAATGTATTCACAATGAAGATGGAAATCCTGCTTGAGCCAGCATCAAACAAGCTCTTGGTAGGTGACTTGCGAGATTCTATATGAATCAAACTTGTGACAACTGGATATCGATTTGGTCCAGTAAATGAATTGACGGTTGATGAATTTTGATAAAAACATGACACTCTCGATGTGTTACAAAAACTCTTTAACGAGTGACACGTCGATTGATTTTCAAATCAATTTTCTCGTTTATCACTAACGTAAACCTGCAGGTCAAACGGTGGTAACGGCAACCTCAATCCCATTCAAATGCTCAATCTACGAAGACATACTATCTAGAAAGCTCAAGATTTAAAGACAAAGACTTCCGCAAACTCTGATTTGAAGCTTTCAAGATAATGCAAAAGTATGAGCATGTTGGTCAAAGACAAGTTGGATGTCAAAAAAACAAAATTGCACTGCAATGTCTTCAGCAGAGGCAGAGTTACGTTGGCGGTATTCTGCAAGTTGTGCTCAAAGTAATGTGGATGAGGACACAACTTAAAGATTATGGATTCGACTACATCATAATACTGTTGTATTGCGGACTTCAGTTAGCCATAGCACTCTAATGAAACCCGGGCAACATTCGCGAACAAAGCAAATCCCATACTCGGTATCATTTCATAAAGGCACATGTTGAAAATGGTTTAATTGAATTATATTTTTGTTCAGGTACTGAAATACCCAATTAGCTGACATGTTACGAAAGCCCTTCATGAGGATCGGTTTATGATATTGTCTGAAGAATTGGTATGAGATGTTTGACTCAGCGGACGGAGGTTTTGGAAAATGAGACTGCTTGATATCATCATCATACATCACCGTGTAATATATTTTTTGGAAACAGCAAAATACAAAAATATAAAACTTCAAAAAGAATCTTCTCGACATGTCTCTTGGAATCGATAACATTTACGTGCTTAGAAATGTCAATTAACATTGACACGGGTGTGTAAATGAAGTTCGAGCGAGAGTTTTTCAAATAGTTTCAAAACATGTCATTTCTAATTTTCTAAATGGCTTATGTGCAAATATCAGTACATAACCCGGACTTCAAATAAAGGAAGGTTTATAACTCATCCTCACAACGAAAAAATTAACGTTTCTCGGTCTTGAGCTGTTCTTACAAGACATTCAATGTTTTAAGCTCAAGAAAAAGGATAGTGTACGTATCAGTGCGCTTACCCTTACCGTTAGAAGAGAAGTCCTCTAACATTTGGTTTTTCAAAAAGTTGAACACAATTTTTCAAGAATTTCTCGATGACAATTTATAATCTTTCAAAATTGTGTGTTCAACACTCCAACCCTCACAATGTTTTCAAAAGACAACAATTTCTCAATTGGTCCTATTTTTGAGGGGGAGTTTTTCGAAAAACAAAGTTTTAATGTTCTTGGATACATCAACAACGACAATTCTTATGTATTCAAAACATTATCAAAATGTTCTAAACCATTCATGCTGATAATATTTTCTCCCCACAGAATTTTCAAGACATATTTTAATCACAAGGTATTTCAAAAACTAAGTGTTTATTTTTTTTAAAAATAAAAGGGAGAAGAAAATGTAATTAAAATATGATCTAATCGACTCAATGTGCTGAACAGTAAGAAAAGGTTTTATGGTTTGATCTTATACCCAACAACATCTTAATTTCATGACAATTCTGAAGTCATAAGGTGGTTAGGTTAGGAATCAATCCTATGATCCAACCAGAACCGGAGGATCTACCCAAGGATAATCCAAAGTTAGAAATAGCAGTCCTTAGGTATGATTGGAGATGAATGTATATGGGAATAATGCCGACTAAGATTGAGCTAACACTGGAACAATCACAACAAGGTGTTAGTAATGACGTCTTGGTAAGTAGAATGAAGGCGTGAAGAATTAAAGGAATGTTGGATTAAAGGGTGTAAACAAAGAAGCCCTCCACACAACTTAAGGCAGAAACCGGGTCAATACATATGCTGTCAGAATCACAAGTTGATTGCTGACATTGAAAACGACATCATGGACCTAGTGATGCAATGCACAACCCTTCCCAGCCATTCAGGTTTCTCTCAACAGAAACTTGTCTCATTTGTCACGGAGATACACACGTTATCTATTGACATCTCTCTCCGAGATTGTTGATATTGAATAGGTGGCAGTCTGCTCCAGCCTCCGAGTACTAAAACCAAAATGCACTAATCGAGTCTAGAGCCCAGAGATCAATCTAAATCTCGTTAGGACACATTCCATTTCAAACACTTGTTGAACATCATCAAGTTCACAAGCTGTTAACAAGAGTCCTACGCAATATCCTTGTGATATTTGCCAGAACATCCGAGTGATACTATAAGTATTCACAATGAAGATGGAAATCCTGCTTGAGTCAGCATCAAACAAGCTCTTGGTAGGTGACTTGCGAGATTCTATATGAATCAAACTTGTGACAACTGGATATCGATTTGGTCCAGTAAATGAATTGACGGTTGATGAATTTTGATAAAAGCTTAAAACTCCCGATGTGTTACAAAAACGCTTTTACAAGTAATATGTCGATTGATTTTCAAATCAATTTTCTGGATTATCACTAACGTAAACCTGCAGGTTAAAACGGTGGTGACAGTATCCCAATCAACCAAAGTCGATTCATTACCACATGTTCATGCTCATTCTACAAAGACAATCTATCATGAAAGCTCAAGATTTAAAGACAAAGACTTCCGCTAACTCTGATTTGAAGCTTTCAAGATGAGGCATAGTATGAGAATGTTGGCCAAAGACACAAGATCGCAAGATGGCAAAGACGATGAAGACAATGACAAAGGCTCAAAGTCAAGATCACAAAGCATGAAGGAACAAACCTACAACTAAGAACAAAGAGAAAGACCAAGACCACATGAGCTTAACGACAAAAGCAATCTCATTGATCTCATGAAGGAGTGTCATCAATGAACTCACTTCGGGGGAGATTGTTAGCCTCAAAATATTGAGTCGAACATGATGTTCAGTCCATTATGTTTGTTAGTCTCGGTCAACTCATTTGTTATACGTTGTTATTAGGGAATGTATCTGGAATATGCGCTCGATAATTAAACTAATATTGTATATGTTTCGGGTTTAATCCCAAGCAAGACCTGAGCCCGGATCCTAGTTAAATATCCCGCACGTCACTTTAAGTGTCGGGGTATATATATACCTTTTCCACTTTGGAAAAGGTACAGGTTGATTTTTTCATTTTATAATATTTCACTTTCTAATTTCTCTCTCAACTCTCTCTCTCTCTTCTTTCTCTCTCTAAAACATCATCTCTTCTTCTCTTTTCTAGTTCGATTCGTGTTGTGTTATATGTAGTGAAGTGTTTACGGGATCCTACACATCACAATGTTTATTACATCTTGACAAATAATATGCTATAAAAGACGATCATTATCAAGGCTTATTTCCTTTTTCTCAATCTTAAAATACTTCTTATCTACAGAACATTTGGCAACCTCGGTTTCCATTTGATTAAAAACATCTTTCATTTCTTTGATTTCTTTGTAAAGACCGTGTTCAAACATATGAAAATATTCTTTCAAGATTTGAGCAAAAGGTTTGACATCGTTTTCAAAAGCCCCTTTTATATGTTCAACCCTCTAAGATCATATTTTATTTCTAGTTATTTTGGTATAAAAAGTTATAGTTTCATCAAATTTATTAACATGCTCTTTCATTTTATGAAAACTATCTTTTATCAAACTAATTAATTGAATTTCATGAGGTATTTCCTTCTGTAACACTGGTTTAGATGGAATTGGTGGTTTTTTAGAAACAAGTTGTGAAATAAGTAACCAAAATGCATGTTCTGTAGACAGATGTTTTTGAGGCACAAAATGCTTAACAAAATGCTTAGATAGTTTATTTAAAGCTACATAATCAATGAGGGCAATATTAACTTTCTTTTCTTTTAAGCTTGGATCATTTTGTTTAGCTAGCTTTTTTAACCTACTCTCTTCAGCTAATTCTAAGGTTTCCTCGGTATCAGTTACAGAAAAAGCATTATGTGTCTTAACAATAGTATGGCCATCATACAAAGCATGTACTTTTCTTCGAGCTTGAGAGAGATAAAAAGGATTTTGATAACCAACTTCTGTTTTGTGACTTTCATCATAAAAAGCTTAAGGTTTTGTTAACATATGCATCGTTTGCGTTGACTGACTCATTTTGTAAACCACATTGTCTAAAGCATTGTTTTTGTTTTGTAAATTAATGACTTCATCCAGATATTTATCTTTCACTTTCTTAGACTTCTTTTTCAATTGTTCAACAGTTGTTGATAAAGTCTTATGACTTTCAACTGTTACACTGAGTTATAGTTTTAATGAGTGCATTTATTTTTCAAAATCCACAACCTTTGCATTTCTATCAACAATAACCTTTCGTTACTGACCATCAATATACTTTTCTCTATCATTTAATTCAAAATTTTGTCTTTGTTCAAAGAGTTTAACTTGTTCTTTATATCTTTTAAGCTCGGCAATTAGGGTTTCATTTACAACTAGATTCTCCTGCTGCTCCTTATTACATTTTGCAACTTGACTAGACATTTCTTCAATGAAAGACATAAAGAGTTCATCTTGTTGTGCAGAAGAACTTGTGCTTTGAACAACTGGATTTTTAGTTTCTTGCAAACATTGTCATAAGAAATGATATTACTATCACTTGTTATGTCAATTTCTGTGTCATTATCAAAAGATGGTTGTTCAGAACACTATGTCTCTTACACACTTTGATAACTCATATCATTTTCTATGTTTGTGTCATGAAATGGTACCTCTGAAAGAACATTTGAGTCATAGGAAGAAAGATTGGCCATGAGAATTGCCTTAGCTGAGGGTGCCTCATCACAATCAAAATCAAAAGCATCAAGGTCATCTGTCTAAAAGGCTACTGGAAATGGAATTTCCTGAGATGCTTGAACTGGAGTGACTGTATCCCCATTATCGGCTAAGAAAACTAACTATTTCGAACCTAAATAAGTGCCTGATTCCAAAGCTTCAGTCAGCAACATTATTTTCTTAAACCATGTTGAATTCTTAGGCATTTTTGGTTAGGTGCACTGTCTAGCAAAATGACCTTCCTCTTGGTAGTTGTAACACTTAACCACCCTTGCTTGACTTGCAGCCCCTTGCCTGTTAACACCCTGATTTGTAGTAGTGTTCCTTACCCCATTGTTAACATACCCCTGTGTCTGTCTCCCCTGAACTGTCTGCACGGTGACTCTTCCATCTTGAATGGTTGCTTGGTTCCTAGGATTAGACGAAGTTCTCAGCTGATTGTTTGTTTATAGGAAACGAGGAGCGGGTGATGTGGTTATAAATGCCATTAGCTTGTTCAAATTGGTAATTGGATCATCAGTAGGGTTAAAAGATAGAAAAACAAGTCCTGAATCTAACTCTATAGAAGATGATTGTTGCAATGGTTGATTAATCGCATATGCTTGATAGGATTGTTGATGAACCACTAGAAAGTAAGTAACAACGTGTGGTTGATATTGTAATTGTTAGACTATTAGTGGATCATAAAAACGTTGTGGTACATGAGGTAAATACTATTGTTGAGTAGCAGATGACATCTGTAGATAATACTGAGTCGGGTTTAAACAAGTTAGAGTATTAGCAACCAAGGCTATCTGATTCGGATACCTTTGTCTTTGTAGACGAACTTCATTTGCATGAGCTTCATGTTGCCTTAAATGAGCATACAAGTGATCAAAGTTAGTGGTATGCATGTCTTTTGCTAATTTGACATCCGTGACAAATTTGCTCCATTCAGGTGGAAGATGATTGACAAACTTTGTGTTGACTTGGATTGGTTTCATTGTCATTCCAATCGTATGCATATCATTGATCAGCCGAGCAAACCGCATGTAATACGAGTGAATTGTCTCTCCATGCATAGAAGTGAATGTGTCAAAATCATCATACAACTTGGACTCTCGCTCTTGCAATAACAACTCTGAACCTTGAATGAGTAATTTGACTCTATCCCAAATCTGCTTTGCATGTTCATTATGATTAACCAAATTGTAAATGTCTTGAGGTAAACCTTGCAAAAAAATGTTTGTTTCCTTGATATCAACTGATTTACGAATCTTTTCTTCATCTGTAAGATCAGTGTATATTCGTGCTCTAACCGTTGCTGGAGTAGTTTCATTTCTAAGTTCTACAATTGTTCCGTATTGTAAAGGTCAGTTGAGAACTGAATCAACAAGTAACTTACCATGTTCCTTGCCTTGGATGTACAATAACATACGACTTGCCCATGAACTGTAATTAGTCTTATCGAGCATAGGGGGACAATTGTCAGCCTCAGCAACAATGACATTTTCTACTAATGATAAACTCATTTTGATATACATGAAGTGTGAAATGATATGATTAGATCAATTCAGTAAATCATGAGAATTGTGTTAAAGTGATGTTGTTATAAGTGATTAAGTACTTGTTATTTTACGAGATTTTACTAATCTTGATTAAACCGAGAAAAAAGTTAATATCTCACGGGATTTTACTAATCTATGGCAAATCATTGAAAATAACTTTTTCTTGAAATTTACGTATTCCTCAGAAATTTATTATGACATAAACCGCATAGAATTGTTGTAACATAAACCGCAGAGATTTGTATGACATAAACCGTAGAGAATTGGCTTTTACATAAACTGCAGAGAGTTGTATGACATAAACCACAGAGAAATGTTATTACATAGACCGCAGAGAAATGTTATGACATAAACCGCAGAGAAATGTAAATTTTGGTAGAGTCTTGTTTCCTTAAGATTACATAAACCTTAGAAATTTGTAACCCTGTGAACATAAACCGCAGAAATTTGTATGACATAAACCGCGGAGAATTAATTTTTACATAAACCGCAGAGAGTTGTATGACATAAACCGTAGAGAACTTTTATTACATAAACCGTTGAGAAATGTTATGACATAAACCGCAGAGAAATGTAAATTTAGGCAGAGTCTTGTTTCCTTAAGATCACATAAACCTCAGAAATTTGTAACCCTATGAAACATAAACCACAAAAATATGTTTTACATGCATGATGTATGAAATTCTCCACCCACTACTTTCACGATTCCTCCTTTTTTGGCTACTGTTATGCCATTTCATTTCCATGCACTTTTACATGCATGAGGTATAGATAACAGAAAAAAGTTATTTGATTAGAAATATTGGGAAGGGATCATCCATGTGTGAGTGAACATTAAATGCATGGTGGGTTATTTGAGTGTTATATGGGAGAAGTGGGGACCCATGACTGTTGGATGACAGTTAGATAAGGAATATTTGTTCCTTATTTAATGTGTTTAGTCACCAACCTAGGACATTAAGTAACTAAAGACTTAGAGCATTTAGTTACTTTATTTAATGTGTCTCTCAGTATCATGGGGTTCATATATGTTTCAGTAAGGAGGTATCAAGGAGAGAAGAATACACACCATACTTAACACGTTTGATCAAGGAGGATGATCAATTGATGTTTAGCATGCCTAACGCTGCTTTCAGTCTTGTGAAAGTAGGTTCATCTAGAGGTTTAGTGAAAATATCAGCTAGCTGATATTTAGTGGGGATGAATTGTAATCAATGTGTCCCTTAAGGATATGATCCCTGATCAAATGATACCTTATATCAATATGCTTGGTTCTTGAGTGAAGGACTGGCTTGTTGGATATAACAATGGCCCTAGTGTTGTCACAAAAGATGGGTACCATCTTATAATGGATATCTTAGTCACTAAGTTAACTTTTCATCCATAGGTTACTTGCACAACACCTAGCAACAGCAACATATTCAGCCTCAGCTGAAGACATAGCCATTATCTACTATTTCTTAGCACTCCAACAAACTTGTTTTCCACCAAGTATTTGGCAGGCACATGAGGTGATTTTTTTGTCTATATTACAACCAGCATAGTCTGAGTCTGAGTATCCTTTTAGATCAAATCCTAAACATTTTAGATAATATAGACCAAGGGTTGGAGTACCTTTCTGGTACTTGAGGATTCTTTTCACAGCAATTAGATGTAATTCCTTTAGATTGGACTGATATCTTACACATAAGACTGTAGAGAATTAGATATTAGGCCTTGTTATAGTTAGGTACATCAGTAACCTAATCATTCCCCTATATGAGGTCTCATTGACAGCAAGTGCCAGCTAAATTTTCACTAAGGAACTATCATAAATTTTATATTTCTTGAGTAAGTTCCTAGTGTACAGTTTTTGACAAATGGAGATTCCTTTGTTATCTTGCTTTATTTGCTATCCAAGGAAGTAGGTAAGTTCTCCCATCATACTCATTATAAATTTCTTTGTTATCAGTTTCTCAAACTGTTTGCAAAGTTTATAACTTGTTGAGCCAAATATGATGCCATCTACAAACACTTAAACAAGTAGGACATCTCCTTTTGATTTATCAATAAACAATGTGTTATCTATTCTTCCCCTGGCAAACTTATTTTAAATAGGGAAAGTAGATAGAGTCTTATACCATGCCCTAGGAGCTTGTTTCAGTCCATAAAGGGATTTATCAAGCTTACAAACATAGTTAGGGAACTCACTACTATCAAATCCAGGAGGCTGTTTAACATAGACTTCTTCTTTCATTTTACCATTCAGGAAGGTACTTTTGACATCCGTTTGGAAAATTATGAAGTTTATGTATGTAGCGAAGGCAAGGAATATCCTGATGGCTTCCATCATTGCCACTGGTGCAAAGGTTTCATCATAGTCAATTCCTTCTTCTTGACTATAACCTTGTGCAACCAGTCTTGCTTTATTTTTTATGATTATACCATGCTTATCTTTCTTGTTCCTAAATACCCATTCAGAGCATATGGGTGTTTTCCAGAAGGGAGTGGAACAAGAGTCCATACATTGTTTCTTTAGAAATGATTCAGTTCTTCTTGCATGGCATCAACCCATCATAGGTGCTTTAGTACCTCAGACACCTTTTTAGGTTCTATCTTAGAGAGAAAGTCAACACTTACTTAGGCAACTGTAAGCTTGGCAGTCATGCTTATTATAAGTATGCCTTCACCAGGATCACTAATGATATTCACAAGTTCAATGTGTTGGTCTTTTAACCATCCTAAGGAACATGATGAGAACTTATAGATGCTTGATTGGATATTTGAGACTGAGGGACATCAAGGACTAAAGATTCAATGATAGACACTGAGACTTTAGTATTGTTCCCTGATGTACCTTCAATGGATTGGGTGATAATTTGTTCATTCTGAACATTTTGTTCATGAGTTCCTTCAGTGTTGATTAGGTCAGGAGGACCTTCAGCATCCTAAGTGTGAGGTATATCAGGCTCGTTTAGAGCAATCACTTCAAGAACATATTTTTCTTGGGTAAGTTCAGTAAGTAAACGACCATGAGGAATGACATAGTATGAGATATCAGAATTTGCTTGATATTGTCTAGATGGGTCATCCTCGTAACTAAAATCATCAGGTGGATATCTAGAGGAATCATTAATTCCTATCTCATCCACTGATGTATTAGTAAACCTGATGGCTTCCATACTCTCATTAAATGTAACATGATAAGTCTCCTCAACTTGTTGTCTTCTTATATTAAAGACTCTAAAAGCTTTTGAGACAAAAGAGTATCCTAAGAAATAGCCATTATCAGCCTTAGCATCAAATTTACCTAGATGATCCTTGGGATTATGAATAAACACAGGACATCCAAACACATGAAAATAGCTGATATCAAGAATTCTTTATGTGAATATCTCATAAGGAGTCTTATCATGTCTTTTGACAATGATTGATCTGTTTTAAGTGTAGCAGGCTATTCTTACTGCTTTAGTCCAGAAATGCTTAGAGAGTATTGATCCATTTAGAATTGTTCTTGCAGCCTCAATAAGAGTTCTATTCTTCCTTTTAGCTATACCATTTTATTCAGGTGTATAGGGAGAAGAGAAGTTCTGAGAAATTCCTTTCTCATTGATTGTGTTCTAGTAAGGGTTTATTTTAGAGTTTTCAAGTTTTAGATTTATATTTTGTTGACTTTACCTAAAACAACACTTTAACGGGCAGTGTACCTGATCGGATGTAGTTTTGTTGGTAAGTAGGATGTCGATCACTAAGAGCGAGAACGTTAATCTTTAGTTCTATCAATATTTTAGTTAACTTAAGCTAATTTAATTTAAACTATGTTAATTGTATTCTATGTTAAACCTATGCTAAACCTATGTTAGTCCTAATTCTAATGGATAAGGGGGTTTTTAGTCTGGGAGACTGGCACAGGTTTTGTGGTAACTTAGATCAATTTAAAACACAATAACACACGCAAGTATATAGACAAAAGATAAAAGAGCGGTCTAGCCAAATATAAGAAAACAGTATTAACCATGATTAATCCAATTAAAATGTTGGTTTGTTTATTTAGTGCAATGAGTGCTTATCTCGAGGCGGCATATCATTCCAAGATTTAGGTGGTACTTCTTCCTAAAACATAGACACGTAGAATTCTGTCATAATTAAACGCATCCACATAAAGCATCCTATTTGCTGATTATAATCTATCTTAGGAGATTAATAATGGTGATCTTATTAAACCCTAGCTCATGGAGACTTTACTCACTTACTGCTTAATGGCAATTTATATTCTAGTAGTCCACTGTCCAAGTCTTTACCAAAGGAATCAGTACGTTATTTGTTTATCCTATGTCACCTGCTAGTCCAACTTGTTCACATAAACCAATGGTAAAGATAGGGCATTAATTGTGATCCTATTGTTCTAGATATATAAATCACTATATGGAGAGCCATCCCGGCATCTAGCAAACTTGGTCCATATCACTAGATCTAGTTGAATGATATGTCGCATACAAAAGCACGTAAGTATGAATTGATAAACATAAACAAGCAATCAACGATAAATTAAGCATTCGATATAAACAAACCAAACATTTAAATCTTCATAATCATGGCTAATACCCAAGGGTATTAGCCCTTAATCATCGTAATTAATACAAGAGTAATAATCCAACCAAGGTAAACTAACCGAGTCAAACGAATGATACCAAAAATCAAACAATTACTAGAGTATAGGAGATTACAAGGTGTTTCCTATGGAATTAATAGCTTTGCTTGACCTCTTCTGCTCTCCTTGTCTTCTGAAAAATCAACTTTTGTGGTTAGGGTATCGAAAATATGACCAAGCACACCTAAACTCGTTTTTAGGTCTTCTATTTATAGTGTCTGGAATTTGTTCGACACGGCATATCGGTTGAGGTAAATACGGCGTATCGGGGGTTTCTTGGAGTAGGGACCATGTTTGATATCTTCCAGAATATTTTATTACTATATCTTGGATACGGCGTATAGAGATCTTCTGGATACGGCGTATTAAGCTTGAATTCTTCGTGGTGTTTGGTGAAGTGCAGGCATGGATATGCCATATCTTCCTTGATGGATATGGCATATTGGATGTCAGAACAGTATTCTTCATATTTCTTCGTTTAAGCTCTATAGTGCATGCCTTTTAGCTAATCTTCACAAAGTAGTCCATAATTATTGCAAATCTCAAATATAAACGATTAAGTAACAATTCTTGCAATAATTATACAAAATGGGTTATTTACA
>BQNB010041408.1:0-46785 GCA_026074375.1 Tanacetum coccineum
CAACACCCTTTTTTGATTCCTTTGTAATTTACTAGCTTCTTGCTAGTGGTTCTAATAAAGTCGCCGTTCAAAAAAAAAACTAACCACATTAAATATACTTCTTATTAACTATGGACATTTTAGTCTTTTTTTTATCGATTGCATTCCGTCCTAGCATACCAACCAAACATTATTAATAAGGGTAATAAATTATTTCATTACATCATTTATTCCATTAGGTCGCTTATTCAATTCATTTAACATTTCATTACGTCCTACCAAACGAACCCTTAAAGTAACAAAAAAAATGTCACTAATCTAATCATTCAATGACACTTTTTAAAAGCGTGAGTAAATACTTAAACTTTTGATATTCAATGACAATTTTTACGAACAAATTGCATCTTAAAAGTCAAAATATGTATCATCACACTTTATTTGTGTCTCTATAGAAGGGCAAATGGCACAAAAAAAAGTACTAAACTTAAGGTCTTTTTCCAATCAATGAACTCTATTTTTTTTGCACATAAAGGATGACAACTTTTTTTTATAGTCGATTTAGGTTTTTTTTCACTTCCTGTTAAAAAACTAACGGCCATTTCGTTATTTCCCTAAATGAATCTTTTATGAAATTTGATGGGTTTTTTTTTTAACATTTATTGACTAAAACACAATTTTATTAACAAAATCTCCTAATCTTATACTAGTTATAATACCCAGTGCACGCACGGGGTTATAACATAAATTCTTAGTTATGTGTTAATACGGAATATTGAGTTCAAAAGAAATTCCATGCGATTATATTATCCATTAATATGTTTGTATTTTTATTTTTATTTTACTGTTTAGAGCAAATGTGCTCCAATTTGAACTTTAGATAACCTATGCTAACTCAACTAATATTAGTTTTAAGTGACTACCCTACTTCACAAAAATAAAGCTACCATTTTGGATCAATCAAAACTTGATATTAAAGATCCTATTGTACACTAATTCAATAAATAAAACACAAAAATCATTGTAAATAAGTACACAATGACTAAATTAAAAACAAATAATATACACATTTACTCTTTTTTTTTTCTCTTAATCTCAAGCACTTCGGATTTATGGTACGGTATTATCAATGTACATGCTCTTCATTTTTCATGAGCAAAGTGCTTCTACATATCTAAGCTCTTGTTTCCAACACAATGTAACGAACTTTCTCATAGTTTTGTGTACTTTTGCACCACTGGATATGGGGGCAGGCAACCGGACTAAAAAGTTTTGATTACCAGTCTAATAGTCTACGGGCAAACGTGAACTTTTTTTTTAATGTTCCGTTTTAGTACGTGAACTTTTTTCTAATGTTCCGTTTTAGTACGTGAACTTTTTTTCTATAAAAATGTTTAATACTTTGTTTAAAAACACGAGAATTATTATAAACTTTTTTTTGCTCCTTAAATTTTCTAATAAACGATTTCTTTTTAAAGCGGGCAAATCGCATAAATTTTTTTCGAAATTTAAATTTATTAAAAAATCTTTTTAGAAAATTTAAATTATTTAAAAAAAGGTTTTTTGGTTAAAAAAATTTTAGAATTTTTTTTCAAAAATAATTTTTTTTTAGGAAATTAATTTTTTTTTTAAAATTTAAAAATTTAAAAAAAAAATTTGGTTAAAATTTTTTTAAAATTTTTTTCAAAATTAATTTTTTTTTAAAATTAAAAATCTTTTTTTATATTTTTCAAAATTAAATTTTTTTTCGAAATAAAAATTTTTAAAATAAATTTTGGTTAAAATTTTTTGAAAATTTTTTTTTTTTTTTGAAATTAAACGTTTTTAAAAAAATGTAAAAGGTTTTTATATAAAATTTTTTTTGGATAAAGGACTAACGTTAGTATAAAGGACTAACGGTGCAAACGTTCGTTGGCTAAAAAGCCTAACGTTGCAAACGGTCGTTAAGTGGACCAAAAATGTAGCTCATCCGGTAAAACAAGTTTGACGGTGCAAATTAACACGAAACTTGAAAGTTCGTTACATTAAGTGGAACAAAAAAAAGTTCACGTACCAACATGGAACAAAACTGAAAGTACGTTGCTATTGTACGGCTAAATCCCTTTATGGTACGTTTGAATCATGTACAAATGCTCTTCCTTTTCATGACAAAGTGCTTTCTACATATCTAAGTATTTCATTTAAGATGTAAATGGATTCCCAATGATCTATTGCGTACATGAGGAACAAAATATTGACCCAATGCCTTAGCTTCTGCATCTTCGGTTTTGATGACGTATAATAGGTATACCAAGCTTCCGGGCTTGGGCCACATTGACACTTGGGCTCCTTGGCCCAACTGAATAGTCATGGGCCGAAACTAAACTCACTCTTGCATTGGTTACGGTCCGGACCCAACAAACGGACGCGGTCCTAACTTTAGGGTACCTCCGTCCGCGGAAAGCACACGCGTCCGTACACATGGTTAGTACGGTACCAAAATTGCCTGATAAGGTACACCTACGTCCGGGCCACAAACGAAACATGCAAATATTAGGAACCAATACTTTCGGTCGCGCTAATAAAGAAGGCACCCTCTGACACAATGAACATTACGATTTTCTCACTCATACTCCCCCACCCCACCCCTCATACATTCCTCTCTTCTACAACATGTTTACATACATCACGCCGGAGAGTCTAACCGTTAGGGTCCTTCCCCACGGTAGGCTAACGTTTTATTATGATGTGCAGGAAATCGTCACTTCTCTTGCTCTAATACAAAACCCAACGCTCAAATCATCTGGAAGCCCAACCCAACACAGGATTTGAGCCTAGGTCTATACCCGACATCTATTTTGTATTAAGAGGTTTCATGGTCTTCGACCTTCTTTTGAGTTCCATTCATAACCAGATATTAACAATTCTTAAGATCAGTTTGGATGATAAAATAATGTTGACGACTTGCAACTTTCACTGTGAAGCTCCATATCTAAGTAAAGAGAACAAAAACTGCTCCAGGAATTTAGCCAATTGGGTGAAGTGGTGAACCGAATTATTACTCGTAAAGTATTAAAAAGAAATGTTACCTTTGTAATAGTGAAGAACATCAAACTCTTCTCCAAACTTAAAGCTACTTCAATCATGATATGATCAATTTTGTGGTGGTGTAGGACATTAATCTGTGAGAAAGTAATCATTAGAACCTTTATTATGTATGATCTAATAGCAAGAAACCTTGTAGCAAAATACGATTTAACAGCTTATGAATTTTAAAAAGTGGTCACCATAATCCTTTGAATCGAAGTTAAAATATGAATAGGTTAAGAAGTACTAACTCAAAAATATGAAATACTGGAAGTTTCAGTATGCATACACATTTATATTAATGCTCTATGGTCTAGACACCAAACAAAGTCCTTAATCTCCAAGGTTTCATTATTATGTGAGTTTTTTTACATGTAATTACAAAAACGTTGTTTTTTTAATTCTCAGGCATATTAAGAAATAAGTAGATTTAATTATTTTTCAACATCTAAAAGAAAAATCAATTTAAAGAAAATATTACTAAATAAGGAATTATTTGATTTTTTTGAAATACGAAAGTCCTCACTTGTGATTTTGCTTTATTATATAAAAGATTGTCATAAGAATTTATGTTGAATTCATGCCCAAAACCTCATTCAGATGCACGATCTTTTGTAGACCTCTACCTTTTAATGCTTACCTGATAGGCTGATACCACAAACAACCCCATGTTTGGCTCCATGTGAAATGCCACCAAGACGAATTAAAAGGTAACAAAATCAGACAAAAATGTTTCAACCTGTATAGTAAATGAGTTGTTGTGGCCTTCAAACTCACAGCCTTGCAGAGCAGTATCAGCTTTGCAAATGTTAGAAAGATAAAAAAATCAAAAGATATGACAAATACATGCAAACATGCCCACTTCACCTAGTCAGCTAATCCAAACAGTCTCCAGTTACATTTTTAACTGGTATTTAGCAAATTCGACCCATTAATTAATCGATGGGTTTATTTATGTGGCATTTTATCACAAATGTTTCAAATCAAGAGAGCTGGCTTGACAGGTCAGAAGGATTCAACCAACATCTATTCTTTTCGAGGCATCAATCCTAAATTGTTTTTTATTCAGAAAAATAAGATTCTTATTGTGATAATCATTTTTGTACCGTCGGTCCTTCGGCCTAGCAATTTTGATAATCACATTTTACAAATTAATTAGAAATGAACAAACCCGTTTTGAACCACTACCCACCAACCCGCCCATCAGCCACCTCTGCTGGATGAGAATGTTCTCAGTATTCCCTTTACTATCAAGAAAGGGTGGGTCATTAAACATGAAGAAGAGTAAAAGTTAAGTGTCCTAAGCACAAATTTCAAAGTAAATAGATACTTTTAGTTTGTCAATCAATATAAGAGATAATATTGTGTTGCCTCCAATTGCTTCTGAGCCCTTCCAAAATATTAAATACAACATAGACAAGTATAAAAAACACTAAATCGAGTACACGAATGAGCTTATATATGGATAGAGTACATCTATAATGACTAATATCCAAGTTGCACTTATGCTTATCAGTAGCTTACCGTTAAACGTTTTAAAACATGAAAATAGTGTTAGCAAAACATGTACTCTTGTACCAAATTAACATTATTTTATATAAAAACACCTGTGACACGCATCATGTCATAAGATTCAGCAAAAGTTGAAGCTGCTTGTTGTTTCCGTGTATACATATTGTACAATTCAATAAAACATGAAGTTACCCTACTATATCTAAATATAAATCAAAACCATCTAATTTTTGTAACTTAATATGAACAGTCATCTAATTTTGGTTCCTAATCTATTTTCCCGTTTCAAGCAAGTCTTCAACTATTGTCTCCCATAAAATGGTTCACTACATAAACAGGTAACCTCTGCTGTGATGACCAAAAAATAATTTTTTCTATAAACCATCACTGTTAAAAAAATCCATGGTTTTTTTACAAAAATGTATAGGAAGTCTTATACATTATAATTACAATTCTGTATACTTTTAACACGTTTATCCTGTTTGACCCGTTTTTGTAAAGCTAAGTCTTTTGACCGTTCTTACTTGATCCATTACTCTAATACCATAGTGTAGTGATTCCACATCCATAGATCACACTAACATAAACCAATCTCAGAACCTTTAAAACATAAACACAATCACACAATAAAAAAACCAAAAAAAAATCCTGCATAAAGATGCCTTTTATAGAAGTCCTCAACAGGAGTATCTTTTGAACCATCATGAATCATTCTTTTTACAAACCTTACTATAAATCAAACATCACCTAATCCTATTCGGTTTCTTTTCACCATTTACTCTCTTCATCAACTAACCACTATAATCCCCCAACTTATACTCCTTAAACCCGTTACCAACTTGTTGGTCCGGTGTGGAGAAAGCCAGTTGCGTGCATAACATAATCCAAAACATCTTAGATAATTACTTAAATCTTTACTTAGTTGCAACGTAATTCGCAAACTATGATTATGAGAGGTGCTAGCAGGTCCCTTGTTTCAGTTTTGAGTAAATCAAGCAAACCATGCAACATCGATTTTTTTTATAGAACCATCATACCAACAATGTGTACTTACGTTTCCTGCAAAACCTATTGTAGCATGCAGTGGGTTATAGCATACATAAATGAAACATAAGCAAAAATTCTTGATGGACGAGTTAGAGGTGATGGGCGAAAGATATCTAATACTGAGACCAACATGTCGAAAGTGAATAATGTATATTCCTAGAAAACTTAAATCAAACGTAACTAAGACCAAAACGTCATTCCTCGATAAACAATTTCACGGGTGAAGATATTCTTAAAAAACTAAAATAATCTTCTATAATATCTTCACCCGTGAAGATATTCCTACAAAACATAAATCAAAAGCTACTAAGACCAAAACATCATTCCTCGATAAATAATTTCACATGTGAAGACATTCTTAAAAACTAAAATAATCTTCTATAATGTCTTCACCCGTGAAGATATTCCTACAAAACTTAAATCGAAGGCTACTAAGACCAAAACATCATTCCTCGATAAACAATTTCACATGTGAAGATATTCTTAGAAAACTAAAATAATCTTCTATAATTTTTCACGCGTGACAGATATAACAGTTAAAAAAATTACAAACCCCAAAACCACTAAAAAAGTAATTAATTGAAAATAATTACCATAATTAGCATTCAAATTAGCATTGGAACAACGTTCCAAACAAATTGAATACGGTGGTGATTAATTAATTGAGATTCCGGTGATGATTCCGGTAGCGATTCCAGTAGAATACAATGTTGAGAAGGTGAACAACGTTTGTTGAAGACGATTGTAGAAGGTAAATGGGTGGTTGAACGACGGTGGTGGTGAAGGCTGTGGTGGTCGGTGGTGGTGAAGGCTATGGTGTTTGGTGGTTGATGGTGGTGATAAAAGCTGTGTTTATTTTTTTGAAAGAGTTGTCGGTTAACAAGAAGCGTGCGTGTGTTTTTTTTTTTCATTTGATTAGTTGTCTTGAAACTCAAGACAGAAATACCTCTTACTAGTATGCTTCGTGTATATTTTGGATTAATTATGCCTTTAGATCAAAAAAAGGAGGGGTGAATGGAAGGCTCAGCTCTTTCTTTCCTTTCTTACAAAAAGATAGCCTTTCTTATTTGAACGCCCATATATATATACTTATATAATCATTACTTATACCAAGTGTATCCCACTTGTCACGCACATAATATGCAATCAAAATATCACATAAGGCTTCTAAGGATCGGGAACAACACGCGCGCGGATATCGGACATCGGTGAAAGACTCGTGAAACTTTTCCAAAAAGAGTTGTAGTCCAAGTTTTGTAAAACGACTTAGTTCACTAAAACTTGGGCGCGCTTGGTAACCATTCTGTAACACCCCAAACTACAATAGACAGGTAATAAACAGTTGGGGTGCTACTATTCGAGTTAACACGTGCTCTCGAGTCTAGTAATCCCGCTCAAAGATAAGTTTATAAAGACAATTTCATTATTGAAAGATCAGAGTTACATCAGGTCAATAAGACAGTAGTAATTCTACCGTTACAAGTCTCTAATCATGATTCCATTTCTAAAATCATTGTTTTTATTAACGACTATTCACGAGACACCGTCCTTGATATTCGCTGTTCAGTCACATCAAGCATCAACGCTGAACTAACCTGAGATACATGCTTAAAAAGTCAAAAAACGTTGAGTGATAGTATAGAGTTTACAAATAACAGTTTGCACACATATTGGGTTCAACAAAAATGATAACCTTGTGTAAGAAAAGTTATAAAAAATATTGTTTTCAACTAAATGAGCCCATGTACTGAAACTTAACACATTCATCCCGTAGGATAAAATAATGTCCGAGAAGTATGCCACTTCTCCTAATACTAGCTACAAAATGTTCATTTGACAGGGTGGTCACAACTGATTCAAACCCAGGACAGGGTTGTCAAATCCAATAGATCTTTAATGCTATTAGCGTTCATCAACCATCAAGGCAATTAACGGTCCACACAGAAAAGGCATATATCACTAGTGAATGGAATATATTTTTCATCAGTACACATTGCGTTTCATTTTTAAAACAAGCAAGTATCCTCCTCGGGGGGGGTTTTAAAAATATTTAAATACTTAAAAGCGAGGCTATGAAATCACTTGATTGAAGCCGAAGATCAAATACATCGAAACAAATCAGGGAATATCAAGAACATGATCACGACACTATAATTATGTCGTCATTACCTATACCGAAAAGTAGAAGTAACCGATGCGTGATCGTATCAACAATTCATACATACATATATTTATATAACATATCGATTATAATACATATGTACATAATATATATATTATATACATTATATATATATATATATTTATATATACTATATATATATATAGAATATATAATGAAGAATATTGTAATCTTAAGATCAACAGAACAAGAGTGAGATGTGGGGTGGCGATGTTAGAGAGCAAAAAACTTGGATGGAATAATGGATGAATGTATAAAATGAATCGTAGTATGAAAATGGAACAAACCAACCCTCTCAGACTAGGAGAGGGTTCTATTTATATACAATGGCGGCCCCCTCCCCCACCTATGGGATCGAGTTGGGGCTCCATGGCCTTGGCCGGACTTGACTTACTAATCTATTTCCTTATCACCTAATACGAGCATTAAGACTTGTTACAACTTTGGAAGTGACCGACACTTTTCGTGTTTCCAATATTCTTCCCCTAAGGAGGTCACTCAATTTACAACTTTTCACCTAGCATACTATGCTTTATCCTGTTTTAGCTCGTTACTCTTGACATTTCTCTTGTGAATATGTTGTAGTGATCATTGACTTCTTGGCTTGAGCTGTTCTTTGGCACTTGTATTTGACATTTGTGATCTTGGCATTTGAGATTCATCAACCAAGCACAATCTATCTCTATGCCATCTTTATCTTTGCCATCTATGTTCCCCCCCACCTTTCTGACTTGCGATTCTGGACGACATGCTCTACTATTCTTGAACAGGCTTTAATGTTGCCTCTTTCATGAAATTCTTTAACTTTAACATTTGACTCTTCTAGATAAGTATGTGTGGTATCAGGTAGCGGAAGTTCTTGAAACATGTACTTGAGCTTTTTTAAAACGATGACTTTATGTTGTCGGATCGGGTATGAGATGTGGTCGGCTCGTGTGAGCCAGACTGGAATTAGGAACCTCCACCACCATTTTACATAGCCTGCATAAAACAGTTAGCATAAAGCAGGGGGACAGAGTATGGCTTTTGTCATATCACCAGGTTGGTTGGAGAATCTTGGATCGTGAGGATCGACCTGTGATCAGATAGATTCAATTTAAGAAGGAATTTCTTTGACCAGGAATTTCAGCTGAAGTATTGAATCTTACTAACACATTAAATATTAGATTTCATCGTATCGGGGCATGTTTCATATCGGAACGTCTCCAAAGCAGACAGCACGATAGAGTAAACCAGTGAGTTATATCTCACGATTGATATTAGAAATTGATTTGAAATCATTCGGTGTATCACTTTACAAAATTGTTTTTGTGACACACGAGAGTGTTTATCATTTCATAAATTCATTAACTAACGTGATCCAATTTCCTGGAACAAAGTTTGATTTTATAGAATCGCACATTGTAGTTCTTTCCAGGTTGTCACAAAGTTTGGAATACCATAAAGGGAATCACACAATTACTACATGAGCTTGTTGATGTTGACTCAAGCAGGGATTTCCATACCATATGTGGAATGAATTCACTCTGATGTTGGGAAAAATCACAAGATATGCGAAGGACTCTTAAGATGTATCTTGTAATTACATGTGTGACTTAGCAGGTATTAAATTGACAAGTGTCATATGAGATTGATGAGGATTTTTTGCTCTAGATCAATAGTGCACTTTGATTTTAGTGATCGGAGGCTGGAGCTGAGTGCCACCTTTTCAATATCAACTAACTCGGAGTGAGAGAGTTGATAGAAATGTGTGAATCTCCGTGAGAAAAACACACAAATTTGGAAACAAAGTCTCTTTCTGATTTGAGTGGCTGGGAGTGGGTTGTGCATAGCGTACTGGCCATGACTGTCTTCAATGTTCAGACACGCCTGAGTGTTTTGACAGCCATATGTATTGACCCGGTTTTGCCTAAGTGTATGGAGGGGCTTCTTTATTTTCACCTTGTCATCCTATTTCTTTTCATTCTTTCAACCCCTTCAATGAATACCGTGACTTCATAACTAAACCACTTGTTGTGTTTGTTTCCAGTGTTAGCTCACCATTCAGTCGGATTATTCCTCTGTTCTCACTTTTTTCTCCTTTTTAATCATACCTAAGGACTTTCCCTAACTCAGTGGAAATCCCTGGTAGATCCCTCCGGTTCTGGCTGGGTTCATGGGATCTGGAAAAACCTATGGCCTAACCGCTTATAACTTCATAAATTTAAGAACATGGTCAGTCTTTTTGGGTTTTTCATCACAATCTTCCAAAACATTGAAAATTCACTCAAAGCTGTGTGATTTAAATATCAAAATATTTACACTTTGAGAGTTTTTCATCATCACTAAAAAACTCCCCCTTAACATGTGCATCGTAATCGTAGTACATGCTAGGTATGGAGTGCCTTGAGTCCATTTTATTTGATCACTTCTGTCAGTATTTATTAAGTCCAGGTTAATCACATTTTCTCCCCTTATCCAAAATGTTAATCCCTTGATATTTTGGATATCAATTGATTCAACGTTCGGGACAAAATGAGTTAATGTAGAGATTGGAAACATGTTAATGCATCCCCTAATTTTTGAGGGTTTATAGATGATGCCAGTACAATTATTTGAAAAATTTTGTATTTACTAAGAAATTCTTGAAAAAATATTGTACTCGAGCACATCTTATTAATTCACCAATAAGTCTACACTATAATGAACATATTCACAAGATAAGTGAATTTCGAGGATTGACCTTTTTAAAAAAAAGATGAGAAAAACATATGATAAATCAATTTTTATTTTTTTTTTTTTTTTTAATTTGGGGGGGGGGGGTTTTTCCCACTTTTTGTAGTTAGCGTAGGTCACCCCGTAAGGTCGTCACCGACAATCTCTCCAACTCATCAGATCTCCGTGTCTTTAGCCTCTTGTCAATCGCCTGGATCATAGCTCTTGCGTTTGCCTTGTCACGTTGGCTCCAAAAAGTCTGTTGGCAAGTACTCATTCTTATTCCCTTGAGGGATTCATATAGAGCAGTCCGAACGTCAGCTAGGTACCAAGTGAAACTTGTGTAGTTCGTCAATGCGCACATCTGTTCTTTTGGCTTTATTCTCGTTAGATGGAATCCTCTTTGGATCTGAAGTATGGAGTGTAAGCGTCTTGTCTTCTTCAGATTGGATCGGTACGTGTCAGGCTTTGTGAGGTTGAGTTTTTCTGATAACTTTCAACCACCAGTTGAAGAAATCTTCACACGCCTTTGGATGACAACTCTTAGTGTAAACCATTCGTAAGGATAATTAAATGCAATACGTTTCTTCAATGCTGAGATTTGTCACTTTTCCTAGCACGAGAAGAAGCTGCATATTTTTATGTCTTGATCTTAGTTCTGTGGAAGTCGCTTCTTTGAACTTGTAGAGAACATCATCATACTTCTGTACAGTAAATCCAGTAAGTGCTTAAAATCATGCCATTCGTTCTAATTTCACCTTTGTGAAACAATGTTCACGATCTTTTTGAATAGACGTCACGAGTGATTACCCTTGAAGTTGCAAATGCATAGACTCGTCTTGGATTTTTGCCCAATGCGAGATTCCCTAGAGGGCGAAATTTCTGTATTTGCGATCGTTTGACTC
This sequence comes from Tanacetum coccineum, assembly GCA_026074375.1. Taxonomy (NCBI): domain Eukaryota; kingdom Viridiplantae; phylum Streptophyta; class Magnoliopsida; order Asterales; family Asteraceae; genus Tanacetum; species Tanacetum coccineum. The sequence goes on from BQNB010041408.1 coordinate 11,383, forward strand.
ACATGAGTTAGGCATAAGGGGGGTTTCCTTCTATCCATTTGATATGCCCGTTTAATCTGCAGCGTGTTTCGTTATGGAGTAGAGTACCTTTCGCTTGACACACCACCACGTAGGTATTCCAGGTCTTTTGTTATTGATGAAGTGATGAAATGGTTAAACCGACGACTTGAGAATATTTGGAACTTACGGTAGTGGTGTCAAAGAGCATGCGGATATTGGCGACTTCAGGGTTGATCAGTCTTATTTTCGGTTATGGTTTTAGACCTCCTCACAAAATATTACAGTTTAGTCAAAACTCTTGCAAGTGCTTTTCATCTGGCTTAAATGTTGGACTTGACTAGCAATCAGGTGTTCGAGTTTGAACTATTTTAGCCGGATCAAGCACCAAAAGGGAGAAGTCAAATGTTGAGTCGGTTAGTTCATCGATACGACTCTTCGGGTTCTTATTGTGCCTAGATTGCTTACCAAGGTTGGGCAGATTCATGAACGGCAGGAACAGACTTATTCCATGATGATCGGAGAAGGTAGTCTGCGGTTGTGAAAACCAGTCAGGAATTGTGGACCTCTTCTTTGCTTGTTCATCTTGGACACCCGTTTCGAAACTTTGGTACTGCAGGTCCTTCAAAGACATCTGTAGATTGCTAGCTTCACTACTGGAGCAGATTGGCTAGCAGATTTTGTGAGTCTTTAGAACCTGTATGGTAGTTTTCCTGCATTCTTGGTGTTCGTTTCACATTGGAGCACTGGTAGAGCGGGTTCTTTCTGGCCCTTCTTCTTTAGGACCCCCCGGTCTGTTCCAGCGAAGGGTTTTGTTCATCATCTGCACCATCTTCGAGGTCTTTTAATTGTGTCCGTATCGCATATGTATTAACAAGATTTTGTCGTCTTATATGCCTCACCTCATGCCTTGGAGATGCTGTTCTGAATGTCTGACTGTTGAATCGAGTTGTTTAGGCATCCATCTTGTCAATAAAGATCTTTTTTTAGCTCTTAGTTCTGAGAGATTTGCAAGCTTACAAATGTGATGTGTTGGCTTCCTTGTTGATCGCACCAGACCTCAGGACTCGAGTTGATCGGTGATGATACTTCTCGGATTTGGAATTTATTTTGGAGGACTTCCATTGATTTGTTCTTGATGATTTTCTTCATTCCGTCATCAATGGAGTCAAGAAATTGTTGATTTACAGTAGTAGACTTTCTCGAATTTTGTCTATACGTCAATTGGACATGCAACGTCCACTGCTTCTGCTATTTTATTGCTAGGATATTGATCAACGGGCTAGGAATAGCAGGAGTGCGCTGTAGCTTATTGATTTTATTTGCCAGAGTTTGAGAAGTTGTCTTCTAAGCTTTCAGTCTGTAATCAAAGCCAAAAACGAGGCGAAGTTAGGAAGATTTGTAGCGAGAGTTGTCAGTGGTACCGGTGTCAGATTGGTGGTTGTTGAGTTTGAATGACGAGAGGATACGGGTGTTCGGAGGGCGATTGATTTGTGCAGTGTAAGGATGGCTCCATGATAGAGGATTCAATGAGAGATGTGGTTAGTATGTTGTCAAAATTATCATCAACACTATGTATCTTGTTTGGATCCGCATGTTAGGAGACGAATCCAGATGATACAGACGAGCTTGTTGTTGACCATCAGGATTAAACGGAGTTGGGTCCCTGATTGTATTCAATATCCTAGGGTTGCTTGAAACCTGGGTGTAATTAACATCTGTCATTACTTATTTTCATCAGACGGTTTGGTATCTTTGAATGCCTCAGTTCTTGTCTCTTCGTATGGTAGCTCTTCATGACTTTGACCGTCAACATTCTTCCTTCTACTTCTTTGTCATCTATCTTCATTCATTGATGTGAAATACTTGAATCGATCTTTCATCAGTATATCTTCATGTATTATTTCATCATCATGAGTTGAGCTTTGGATGGACAAAAATCATCACCATAATCATCTGATTAAGTTGTTCTCTATCTTCATCTTCTTGAACTGTTCATCAACGGTCATGTTCATCATCATCTTGAACTTTCGCTATCATCGTCAATGGTTTCAATCATCTTTCATATCCTGAGTAGTCTCGTTAACTCATTTTTATCTGCAGCTTATCATCTTGAGCTTGTCATCTCATCTTCTTGATCATCATCACTTGATTTCCAAGAGATATCATCCTCTGAGTCATAATCAGGAGCATCGGGAACCCCTGGTGTAACACCAGTTCCTTCATCTGCACCAGAACCACTAGCATGAGAGCTGTGAGTTTCTTGATGGCTTCTTTTTGTGATTATTTTGAGTTGCTCCGCCTTTGTCAAGTCAGCCTCAGATATAGTCTCTAACTCTGCAGTCTTCTGTTTTCCTTTTCTCGACTTCTTTTCCTTGGGGGCAGTGGGAGGCGTCAGTTTAGGGATTGCATCTGTATTAGCTTTCTTCTTGCTTCCTTTTGTCTTAGGAGGAATTGTTCCTGAAGCCCTATCATAATATTCTTTGTAGGATTCAGAGTTGCGGATGTCCTCGTTGGTTAAAGCCACTGGCAAGATAGCCCCATACAACTGAGTGGCTTCATTCCTTGATATAACATTGATTGTAGTAAACATTGGGTCATCTCTGGCATAGTGCCAATTGACCTTGTTTCTTCTAGGAATTGAAGGATCTTTTTCCATGACATAGTTGACGACTAACTTGGTGAACCGAGGATAGTACATCGCACTGCCCTTCTTCGTATTTTTGTTCTCAATCTTGAAAATGAAGTCCTCCCACAGAAGATATGCATAATCAACGTTCTTCTTGTTGTACATACCCCACAAGATTTGAGCTTGAGAAAGACGAAGACTGTCATATGATGGAGTTCCGCTGAGACATTTGTTGATTACAGCAGCAAATGATCTCCAGGGTTGATGCAGTTTATTGACATTAACGTCAGTGAGCTTCCTTATATCTCCAGAATGTCCAAGACTAGCTAGAAAGATGAGGATCTCCTTCTCAAGAGGTGGGTCTACAAACTTCTTATTACCGACTTTAGGGCAAATTTGAAGAATGTCCCTGAATTGCTCAAGACCGATGATGTGCTTCTTGTTATTCATCTTGAATCGGACAGATCGATTATGAACATAAGCAGAAGCCCAGAATTCCTGCATATAGATCTCTGGAGCATCAGCAGTAACTTGGAAAGCCTTGTAGAACGGAGTGAGCTTTAGCACATCATAGACCACTTGAAGTGTTGCTTCCTTGGATGTGATATCCGAACTCAAGCGAAGATTGCATTTTCCAATCTTGAGTCGGTCAGCAGGAGCCACCAATGTGTCGTCCAGTGCAATCTGATCTGCTATCGAGAGTGCCATGAGTCTGTTTAAGAAAGAGTGAGTGCAGTTTATAAGAGAACATAATCATGCATTCATGAGAACCTTTATGACTTTTAGCACTTTTGAAGATCAATCTACTTAGATAGACACTTAGCGTGTAAGACAAAGGCACCTTTCCTAACAATTCAGTCGAATATAGTTAACCTTGTTTTATCAAGCTTTTAGTCTATTTTAACCTAAGAGATTTGTTTAATCTTTGTTAGAGAAAAATTTGATCTTAAGTGTGTTATGACATGAACATTGGTTAAGTGTTGTAACTTTTCTCGTTCGATCCTCAATGAATCTCACTTGTGCTCGCTCGATCCTCACACTTATTCGTTCGAACGAGCGACATTAAGAGTAACTCGTTCGAACAACACATAAAATGTACTCGTTCGATCAACACATGGTGTCACTCGTTCGATCATCACGAGTAGCCACTCGTTCGATCAACACTTTTAGACACTCGTTCGATCAACTCTTAGTATCACTCGTTCGATCATCACGTGTAGTCACTCGTTCGATCGATACATAGTGTCACTCGTTCGATCATCACTTGTAGTCACTCGTTCGATCAATACTTATGGTCACTCGTTCGATCGACGCTTGTGGTCACTCGTTCGATCAATGCTTATGACCACTTGTTCGATCAACACTCGTTCGATCCTCACACTCGTTCGATCATATCAAAACATCACTCGTTCGATTCTTTTAACTCTCTCGTTCGAACGACACATTTATACACTCGTTCAATCATTACTTATGGCCACTCGTTCGATCAACACATAAACATTACTCGTTCGATCAACACTCGTTCGATCATCACTCGTTCGATCAACACTCGTTCGATCAATACTGCAAATCACTTGTTCGTTTCTCACAAGTATTTCACTTGTTCGATCCTCACAAGTATTCTCTCGTTCGATACTCACATTAAGCCACTTGTTCGATTAACATATATGTTTTATTCTTGATCGATGGCTAACTTTTGTGCAATATAGACCTTTTAACTCTAAACTAGCATAACACTTTCATTCATAAACATATCATCTTGTTACATTTAGTTTGCAATTTTTACACTAAGTTTCGATCACAAAACATTCAATAACTCATTTAAATCATAACAGATAACCAAGCTAGGATAACCTATAAATTTATTAAGCCTAACACAACCAAAGCCCTCTAACAATTACACGTTTTCACCACCTTTGGATTTGACGAACCCTAATTTTATAATTAGGGCTGTTACGATCCAAAAATGACAAAACACACAATCTTTTAAGGGATTCGATTTGTTTAGGAGATGAAAATCACGTTTGTAGTTATACCTTAGTTTTGAAACGGAGTAGAAGCTTGTTGTTTAATGGTTCGATCGAAAAAATATGTGTGAGTTTGATGTGTCGTTTGAGTGTTGTGATTTTTGAGATTTAGTGAAGAAAAGACGGTGGGGTGTGATGGTGTGAAAACGTTATTTCCTTTTTAACTTATTTGGCCATGTTTTTGTTTACACAAACTTATAAATTTTGCACATTATGTTTTTATAAGGAATTACTTACAGATAAACAACTAGCACACATAGTCCTAAATGTTTTATCCTCATCCATACTATAGACTAATTTTTGCCAAATGCACCCTAAAGGATAAGTAAATTAACACATAAGGCACAAATAATGTAAAATTCTTTTTCCCTTTTAGAAGCTCATTTGATCATGACCGATGAAATTGACATTCTCTCCCCCTCATAACAATGTCCGTTTTCTATTTAAAGAGCTGTAAGACAAGGATTGAGAAGTCAAATGTATATTTGAAAAAATATTTGCAGACAAAAATAAAATGATGAATGATTTTGTGTGTGACAAAAACAACAAACACCAAGTTAAATAGATTTCTCTTATTTAATCACATAAGATGCACTGAAACGTTACACTTATGGGATATCAGAAAGGCAAGGATTGTGATGCAATAGTAATCACAAGCCTTGATAGTCATAAAGTAGACCATGCCGAGAATAAAATTTCCGTGAGTAGACCAAGATTTCTTTTTGAAATACTTGCCTTTAAGATGATGACCGGGATGCTTATCGGAAATAATAGCACGCCATATGGCATGTTTTGAAAAACATTTGAAACTTCTGTTCGAACTTCATTTACAGACTTGTATCATTGTTGAATGACATTTCTAAGACCGTAAATGTTATCGATTGCAGAAGACATGCCATTGTAACACTTCTTTTTGAATTTTTCTCAATTTTTTAATTTTGTATTTTGTTTTTGAAATGTTTATATACAAGAAAATCTTTTTGGTTTTTCTGATTTTATAACAAAATATAAATTAATCTTTTATGTGTTTTTCTGATTTTTAATATAATAAATAAAAATAAAATCTTTTTGTTTTTCTGTTTTAAGTATATTCGTATGATAAGGAAACTTTTGATTTGGTTACCATATATTCATGCAACTTCATCTGCCAATTGTTTCAGAGTATTCGGCGTAAAACCCGCATTCCCAGCTGTTGATTAAGAAATTCATGCTTTCTCGTCACAAGTGCTTTAGTGAGATGTCGCCAGTTGATCTTTCCGTGGTTGACAAAGTAAAGTTCGATACCCCTTTGCTCAAAACATGCTCATTGATGAATGAAACCTGATGTCTATATGCTTGGATTTCTGGGAATGTTGAACATTGTTGCGCATTAAGGCGATAGCGTTTTGTATCACAGTACTTGGAATTTTTTTTTTTTTTTTTTTTTTTTTTATATTATTTATTGAATTTTTTTATTTATTTTTTTTTTTTTTTTATTTTTCTTATTTCATTTTTATTCTTTTTTTTTTTTTTATTTATTTTATTTTTATATTTTATTTCTTTTTTTCTTCTATGTCATCTTTTTTTATTTGCTTTTTGTTATCTTGTTTTTTTTCTTTAATTTTTATTATTTGTATTTTATTGAGTGTATTTTTGTTTTTATTTTTATATTTTTTTTTTATATTTATATTCTTTGTTTTTATTTTATTTCATACTATAAATTTTTTTTTTCCTATTTTTCTTTTTTATATTTCACCGTTTTTTTTCTTTGTTTTTCATTTTCTTTAAATTTTCTACTTTATTTGATTTTGATGATAATATGTGTGTGTATCCAAAGCCTAGTCGGTAAGTTGTGAAAACTCAATTCCAAGGGACTGAGCACAACACCGGACAAAGGCAATATATTCAGCTTCCGTAATGATATCGCAGCGCTTTTTCTGCCTTTTAGACGAACACCACTGACAAGACTATTCACCCAACGTGAATACTGCCAGCGCTAAGGACTAAGGGGTATCTGACAACCAGCATGATCCGATCTGCAAATGACGTTAGTGCAAAGGGGAATTCTTAGGATACCAAGTACGATGCACGGTTCCTTTTAGAACGAAAGAACCTTTTTACTGCATTTGTGCTTTTCGGTAGGCCTAGCCTGATACCGGGCACACATGCATATAGCAAATTGTAGGTCAGGTCTATGGCTGTTGGGATAGAGGAGGGTGCCATCATACCTACGATATGTGAAGGAATCTACAGCTTTCCCTTCTTTATCCTCATCAGTTTGGGATTCTAACCATGGGAGTAATCCATGGGGTCACAAGTTTCTTAGCCATATTTTTTAGTGATTCAAGAGCATATTAGGACTGTTTATTGAAGATGCCTTGGGACTTTGAAGATAAATCTGTAGTCTAAGATAAAATGAGATTTTTCCCATCATCGACATCTTGAATTTTGAGCACATGATTTTAGCAAATAGATCACACAGTTCAGGTGTAGAGGCAGCAAATATAATATCATCGACATAGATTTGTACCAGAATTAGGTCGTTGCCTTCTCGACGGATGAACAGAGTTGGATCCACTGAGCCTTTGGAGAAGTCATACCACGCACGTGGAGCTTGTTTCAACCCATAAAGAGCTTTCTTAAGCTTGTATACGTGGTTTGGTTTGTAAGGTTAACAAATCCGTCTCGGATGGCTAACATAAAATTCTTCTCGCAGATTACCATTCAGAACGCAGTCTTCAACATCCTTTTGGTAGATGTCACATGTTCATGTGAGGGGGGCGGCAAAGCTAGAAAAATTCGAATAGCCTCTAATCTTTGCAAACGGAGCGAATGGAACTCTTCAAAATCAATACCCTCCTTCTTGACGATAACACGGGCGACCAACCGAGCTTATTTTTCAGAATACCGGCCTAAACATCATCAAGTTTTAACTTATAGTCCACTTTATAGAGAGATGACAAATGCTTTGTCAGGAGGAGGAACAAGTTCCCAAACCTCCAGAAGTTCAAATTCATGCAGTTCCTATTGCATTGCTTTCAATCCAGACCATGTTGGGTTAATGCTTCTTTCTATGTCTCTTGGGTTCAACTGATGTTAGGAAGGCATCATATTAGTAACAGAATAATGCTTGTTCAGTGAAGTTGGGAGGTCGTGTGGTAACTGGTATGTCAAGAGCACGATTATGTTCGCTAAGTGGGTGATCCTTCGTCTTTTGTTGTTGTGTTCAGGAACATGGTGTTAGGGAGGCACAATTGTATGATAATGGAATGATGATGAGATTGATCTGATGTCCTTAGGAATGGGAATTAGAAGTACGGATCATTACTCATGTGTGCAAATTCATATCATGATTATCTTCTTCAACATCATGAGAAAAAATGGGGGATTGAGTTTCTTGTTGTGTAGAGGAGTTACTTGGTATTGGTGCATCTTGATCAACTGTAGTTGAGGAAGGTGACCCATTTGATACAGCATGTTCTGGTGCAACTGCTTCTGGAATAGGAGCCATGACTTCTGGTGCATGTACATCAACATTAGGCGACTCATCAAACATTGGTTGAAACAACAATCCAGTCATTTCGCGTAGGTGTACAAATGGAGTGACGGAAGGAGGGATTTGGAACGAGTCCTGAACTGATTGAAAAAAGGAGTCATTTCATGAAGAGCGGGTCCTGAATTGCTGGTGTCAGAAGACATCGGGTAAGATCATCAATATCAACTTGAATGGTTTCATTTTTGTCTGGTAAGTCTGTTATAATGCGGAAAGCTTTCTTTGTGGGGGCATCCAATAAAATACCGATATCAGCCTTTGGTTGTAACTTTCCCAAATTCTCACTATCATTTGTCGGGTAACAAAGTGCACCAAACACATGTAGATAAGAAAGATCGGGAGGTTTGTCGTGCAGAAGCTCATATGGTGTTTTACCGTGACGACGACGTATCATGGAACGATTTTGGGTGTAACAGGCTGTGGCAACCGCTTCGGCCCATAGAAATAACGGAGCTTTTGCATAAATTAACATAGTGCGTGCTGCTTCAATTAGCGTACGATTTCGTCTTTCAACAACGCCGTTTTGCTGTGGAGAGCGTGCAACATATGTTTCATGAGAGATGCCAACCTTCTCATAATATTCACGCAATGTCTGATTAACAAACTCAGTACATTATCTGTTCGGATTCGTCGGACGGTTTCCTTAAGTCGTACTTGGATCATCTTCAAAAAATTGATAATAAAAGCTGGAGCTTCATCTTTTGATCGCAAGCATTTTACCCAAGTAAATCGAGAGTAGTCATCAACAATAACGAGGATGTACTTCTTTCCACTGACACTCGCGACACGCATTGGCCCACATAGATCCATATGCAAAAGGTAGAGTTTTTCTTGATTGGTGTCTTCAGATTTGGGTTTGTGGGGTTTCTTAGAACTTTTGCCTAATGCACATGCAGAACATAAGTGATCCTTTTCAAATTTGAGCTTTGGGAGACCTCGTACAAGTCCATGTCTTGCCAAATGATTGATAGAACCGAAGTTCAAATGAGATAGACGACGATGCCATAACCAAGACTTGGTTTTAGACGCCTTTGACAATAGACAAATAGGAGAGGATGCCATCATATTCCCAAGAGAGAGAGTATAAAGGTTATCCCCTCTTTTTTTTTTGGTTATCCCCTCGAGATCCCGTCAATAAATCCACACCTTCTAGATTGCGAATGAAGCACGTGTGTTGACGAAAAGCCACTTCAAGATTAGAATCACAGAATTGTCCCACAGAAAATAGATTATGCCCAAGTCCTTCAACGTAATAAACCCTTGAAATGGTAACATTCCCAATCTGATAGTCTCCAAAACCCATTATCTTTGCAACTTGATCGTTTCCGAATTTAACTGTACCCAAGAATTTACTGACGAAATTGGTGAGCTGAGAGCGATCTCCGGTCATGTGCTTCGAACAACCGGAATCCAAATACCAGAGGACGATTTGGACAACCTGCATTCATTCAAAGAAGTAGATGGAATATTGGTTTTTGTGGATCCCCAGGATTTACTGGGTTCCTGTTTGTTAGCAGACAATGGTTTTAAAACCTTAGTGTTGCTAACAGACTCAGCATTGTTATTCTTCCTAGGTTTCCTTGAGTATACCAATTTAACCACAGGTTTGGGTGATTTAGAGTCTAGGACTATTGGTTTCCTAGAAGGCACTTCATTAGTAGTGGTAATCCTAGTTAAAGGGCACGCATTTCCTACAATAGTGAAGGTCCGACCTGTAGGTCTCCAAGTATATCCTATCTGAGTGAACACCTTTCCTGTTGGTTTCCAACTAACTTTCTTAGGTTTATTCTTGTTAGGTTTAGCACGAGATTTCACAACATGCACAGCATTAGAAACACACACATTATCAGAAGACATGCAATCATTACTGTTAATAAAAAATTACAACACAATTGATAATTATCTTGTTTCTTGAGATTCTGCACGACCGCGGATCCAATAACATTAACAGGTACCTTCTTTTTATTTCGAATAGATTTAACATTCCTAGGGTGAGCTTCTACTTTTATTCTTAGATTTACTTTTGGTGCTTGCAAAAATCTCTTCTTTCTTCTTGTAGTGCTGAAGGCTGTGATCCTCTAGCACAAGTAGAAAGTCTTACTCCTGTATGAATGCAAAACACGCTTGTTTAGAAACTTTATAGGTTTGAATTTCGATGCTGGTTTGTGTTCTTCTGTGGATGTGAATGATTTGGCTAAACCTGATTTCTTGTCTCGTTTTCATCGGTATACCTCAATTAATTGTAGGACCACAATTGTTGATATAGGGCATGATCTACTTATGTGTGGAAAGCAATCTGAATGCTTTGGTATACCTAAAGGGCAGACTCTAAAAGTGGATCTTGAGGATAATTTGCTTTAATGTTGACTATATCCCTTTGGACCAAAGCTTCTTCCCTGAGTATGAATAATATATCGAGAGGGGAAGTACGTTGTGTTCATCAATTTGGGTGTGTATTGGTTCCATGTTAACCTTAGACAGTTTGGCATCTACAGAGTGGGTCTCAGCTCCTTGTTATCTATCGCTTTTCATGTAAGTTTCCTTATCAATTTTTAAGGCAGCTATGGACCAAAACCTTGTCCTGAATAGTTTTGCATTTAAATCAGAATCTCCCCAGACTTTATATTGACTTGCTTGTTTAATTATCACATTGTTCCTTTTGATTGAACACGTTTTGGCTTAATCGAGTCCATTAAAGTTGCTTATAGTTTTGTTTCAAATGCTACATTGCTAGTAACAAGTTTAGTCACTATATGTTCCGAATTTCTATGTTAAGTGTCTCTATTTCATCCATGTCCATTTTGACTGAGCTATCCTCCCCATTTCCTCTTAAGGACTTAATTTGCTCTTTCAACTTGACAATTACTGTGTCTTTTGCTTGAGACTGAGCTTTCAATTCACTTAATTCGAACAACTGTGTAAAACTCGGAGCATTTTGATGTAAAACACTGTTTTCTTGTTGAAAAATTTCATGATTAAGTTGTGAATGGTTCCAAGTGAATGCAATGTTTTCAAGGTTGTAAAAAAACACTTGCCAAGATTATCGTATCTGTTTCTTTATTCACAAAATCCTTTTTCTTGACAAGCTCAGTCTCAGTTTCGAGACACTTTTGACATTCAGTCACATTTTCACCATTTGCATTTACCGATAAATTCACTACAGTCTTTACAATATCCTTATACAATAAACTTGTCAGAGTCGTTCGTTTTAACCCAAAACTTGATTCAATTTAACTTCGAAAGTTCTGGACTCCAAGCGATGTTGTTCGACAGCCTGTTCCATTTGATAAAAGCTTTTTGGACATCGGCTAGTTCTTAACAAGTCTCGTTAAAGTCTATTGAAGATATCTTTAAATCTTTTTTATATAAACGGAATTGATTTCATCTCGAAAACAAGCCTTTGTGTGTTCAATACCCAGCACGTGCCATCTGTGATAGCTGTGGAGTGGTTCTTCTTTGACAACCTTATCAAAAGCCAGTAAGATAGCGTTTAGCTCTTTCAAGATAGTATTTCAAACATCACTTACTGTAGGAAGTCTTTTGGAACCTCAACATATGACGGTTGTTGAAGATTGAGATGGGTCTATCGCTGACTGACGTCGCTTTCCAATAGCAGGTTCCACTATATAAATCAGTTTGTCGACAATATCGTTTTTAGTGATCGGTTATTAATGATCGCCATGAATTTATAGGTTTTGTGTTCACTTTATATTTCTCTAACATTGGATCTTGTTCTTTCCAAAATCATTTTTGATCGACTCTTGTTCACTTTGCTCTTTTGTTTTCATCAGAATAGGACCTCAATAGGATCCATTTTGAGAAATGGTATTTCCCGTCATAAGCTTTGGCTTTGACTACCGAGATTTCTTTAGACAGAAAGGTTTTCAAAACGATAAGCTTGTTCGAGATTGATCATAACAAATTTTTGATTTAGTTCATCATTCATGAACTGTTTGGCGCAGATTGACCTCTTTTGAAAGGTGTGTCAAGTTGCTGAATTTTCTTTTTCTAAATCAATTTCTCTTTCTTATATTTCTGTTTCTTCTAATTTTCAAACTTATCTTTTGAGTCAGAAATCGGTTTTCATTAAACTTTCCTTTTCTTGCTCTTGTTACGAAAGATTTTTCTTAAGATGTACATTCTCGTCAAACTAGTTTCATTTGATCCTGAAAAATTGTTTTCAACATTTTTGTTATCTTTCAAATCTTTAAGCTCTTCTTTTATATCTGTCAGCTCGGTAGTCAAAGCTTTATTACACAGTGTTGTTAATGCGTCATTGGGTAGTTATTTGTTTCAAACATGAACAATATCAGGACATCATTGTTGAGCAGAAGAGTAGAATTCGGAAACATTTTCAGTTGTGTTTCACTCAGATACTGAGAATAAGGATGCTATTGTTTCACTGACTTATATCAGTTTATTGACTGGACTCACATCATTAGATGTTCAGAAGACATTATGATCTGCTCACTTTGATGGAGTAAGTCATAGTTCAGATTATCTTGATGTGTACTCTGTGAGTGCATCTGATCCACTCCTTGAGAGATTGGCCATGGAGCATTTGGTGGAAATTGCAGTTCATGACAATCAGTGTCATATGCAATCCAGATCATCGGCTTGATAAGCAGCATTGTGAGTGTGACTGTCTGAATTTTGAAACTCAGGGAGTCCTGGATCTTACCAAGAATGCAATCTCTTCCTCTGTTAAAGCTTGTCCACCTGTTGAGCTTGAACCAACAAACTTTATTCGGTTGAAACCATGTTCTCATCCCTTTCCGCTTAGGCTTAGTGACTGCTTTGCATATTGACCTCTCACTTTGCAATTTAACAAAATAAACAGTCTGTGGTTTTCACGTGTTGCTACCACTTGCACAGATGTGTATTTTTATTGTTGTCCAGCAAGCATAAGAAGTGGTCTCCCATGTACAGGTTGCACCGTCACCTTTCCATCTTGGATGTAGACTTGTTGACGAGGGTTTGGACACGTAGTCCTTAGCTGGTTGTTGGGGGTTTGGATACCGAGGATGATAACATACAGCAGTCAAGAATGACATCATGGTGATTAATTGCGTCAATCGGAATCATACCCCTTCTGAAATCTGGAACAAACTAAGCTGGAGTTCTGGTTGGGAAAACTCTGGTTGTTGCTGCTGAATAGGCTTGTGGGAGCAATATTCCAGCTGGTGGATTGATGGTTGTGTAGAATAAACGTTGTGTGAACGGTGGAATGATACTAATTTGTGGGATAGTACTAGTAAAGAGTGTTGAGTATTGATGATGTTGATAAGGTGTTAGATAACTGAGAAGTACTGATATGGTGAAATGTGCGTTGTGGTCAGAGACTGTTGTTGAGGGTGTAGATGAGTTTGATAGGCTGGCTGAGTTAACTGATGAGATGCAAACTATAAGCAAGATGAAATCAGGATTGCGTTCATGCATCAAACGAACTTCAATTGCATGTTCGTTCATGTATGTTGTAGTATGAGCATGGAAGTTGATCAAACGTTAAGTAGTGTGCAAATCTTTAACCTAGTTTTAACATCAGTGACAAATTTGCTCCATTCGTCAGGAAGAGTGTTAAGAACTATGTAGTTCACTTGAAACTGCTCCACGGCATCTTGTAAATGATCACTATAACTTGAGTATCAGAGTGATCCTCATGTAATTATCTTGCAACGACTTTCTCCTTTCTTTAGGTAAACTTATCACATTCTTCATACAACTTGCACTCACGTTCTTGGTTTGGTTAATGAATGTTCCTTGCGATCAACTGTTTAATTTTCTCACAAAGATCCATTTGATACCACGATGTTGACTCACTAAAGCATAGATTTCAGTTGGTAGGCCGTGAAGAATGATGTTATATTGCTTTGATGTCTGCATCTGGATTTGAATGCTTCTAGATGGATGTTAGTCAAATCATATTCTTTAGCACTAGGTTGCTCATCCTACAGTGATTGAGGGACAAACAACGTGTGCCTTTTTCAAACAGATGCAATGTTTAATTCTTCCATGTGGTCTATTATCAATATAAGTTCCATTCTGCTTTTCCATGAATCATACAGGTTTTTTCCGAGCTTAGGTGTTTGTTGTCTCTCCAGAGAGAAGTGATTTATCAGCAAGAGACGTCAATTGTGATATCAAAAGATTTACAATTTGATCGGTCGGCTGGTAGAAAGAATTGTGTTGGTTATGTTATTGATGGAGTCTTGAATTAAATCTACACAGGGATTTTACGATTCTTGACTAAACCGGGAAGACAAATATTTGTTTCTCACGGGATTTTACAAGTCCAAGAAATAAAACGTTAATTTAAAATTGAGTTTGATAAATTTTGAAGGTGTTGTATCCCTAGTTACGATAGCTCGTTCGATCAGCCACGTAAGTAGTTAGTTAGACTTGAATCTGAAAACCGCTCGTTCGTATACGACACGTAAGTAGCTCGTTCGATTGGACAACATGTGTAACCGCTCGTTCGATCGACACGTAAGTAGCTCGTTCGATTGAAACTGAAAGCCGCTCGTTCGATCGACACGTATGTAGCTCGTTCGATTGAAACTGAAAGCCGCTCGTTCGATCAAAACTGAAAACCGCTCGTTCGATGATCTCGTTCGACTCACTAGTTCGAATGTCTTGTTCGAATCCTCTAGTAGTCGGAACCTAGCTATTACGAATAACACTTCTTTTCAAACTCAAAAAAAACGTTTTTTTAACGATTTGTAGCAAAATTCTTGTACACTTGTATTACTAACCCTATAGGAACAATAAAAAATGAAAACTTTAAGGTTTTTAGCTAAAAAATTGACATAATTTGATCTTTGTAAAGGTTTTGACATAATCAAAACACACAATCTAAACACACCCTCCATAGCTCTGATTTCACAATTGAAGAATACTTGTATCTAAGAATCAACCAAGAACAAGAGTGAGATGGGGGTTGGATTGTTAGTGAAAACTTGGATGGAATGGTGGAATGTATTTATTAATGTATGATACCAAGTGGAACAACCAAAAAGAACAACAACCCTCTCCAAGGACTAAGGAGAGAGGTGTATAAATACTACATGGCGGCCCATGGGTGAATTGGGCAACCCTGGACTTGGGCCGGGACTAGATTACTTAATCTATTCCTTTACTTTATACGAGCTAAGATTATTACAAACTTTAGGAAGTGACCGGACACTTTTACTGTTTCCATCATTGGTTTAACTTGAAATTAATATTAAGCTAAGCGTTGGCGTTCAGGAAATTACTTTAGTTAATTATGTTTATGTTATGTAATTAATAAACATTAAGTCCGTTAATTGTTAAAAGACTCTTATAACTATAGAGTAAGCGTTCAAAAATTACTTTAGTTAAATATGTTTATGTTTATTGTAAAGTAATAAACATGAAGTCCTTTAAATGTTAAAATACTTATAACATAAAGTAAGTTATATCTTCTGGCTATGACATGAACAAAAGTCTTTGAACTGTTCAAAGGCAAAATAATGTATAGTTAACATGTTATATCCTTTGAAAAGATATGTACATAGAGCTATTGAACTATTTAAAGTTGTATACATTATTGCATGCAAATAGGTTTTTAAATACTAAATTTTCAATTTGGTGTGACACAATTGATAAGTATGTAACCTAAAGAGTATCAAGTTATTTAAAGGATTGTGATAAAGTCTCACAATTAAATTACTTATAAAATACCACATATTTATGGTATGTCTAGAGTTTTGAATCAAATTCTTTGGAATTATTTCTATCACTTGAAAAGTATATCTATTCTAAAACTTAGGATCTCCTTTTATAGAACACAAGGAGTCCTTTACAATGATAACAACCTATCTTTTAGGATCAATTACAATTCAAATATAAACATCCCGAAATAATCTCCATGCATCCTTATCTTCAATTCAGCAGCTTTGACCATTAGCAGTACTAACTCTTTTCTACTAGCAGTATTAATTAACACTGGCAGTACTAAGTTTGTACTGGCAGTACTAACTCCATTAGTACTGTTGGCAGTATTAAGTCTTGTGAAGATTTATTCCTAACATTTTAGATCTTAAAGAGATAAAAATACAAAATACATAACCTTCTTAAACACACTAGTGAATATTATATCGAGGCTTTACATGTAAATGTTAAACCTTATAATGATATAATTCTCGTTCATAGATCCGCAAGGATACCTCAAATACTTGATTGATAAATGTTATATCAATATTGAGGAATATGAGTCACAGGATCATAGTGAACCTGTTAATCATTAAAGATGCATTATTGAATTTGGAATTTGGTATCATGGTGAAACCATTAAGATGCATTGTTGAATTTTGAATTTTATTAATGACTTTAACTATGAATGTTAAGATGCTGTCCATAAAGAAATTCATTTTTGGAACTTGATTGATCTTTAACTAAACGGTTAGACTGTGAAGTTAAAAAGAGTTTTTTCAAATAGAAGAAAAACCCAAGTGGTTTGGTTCTTGGTTTAAACTCATAAGGACAATGTGTTACACATATTTAATGCATGCATTATGATGAGATTTAATCATACTCAAGCAATTGATTGTGATTAAATATTCTTTCTATGCGCATTAATTATATAAAGACGATTGATTGTCATACTAGTGTTCATATAGATGAAATATGATAATGGAATTTAAAACTTTGTCTTGAACGATTACTATTGCGAGGACGGTTAGTAATCAACAGAGTTTATGAATTCATAAAATCTTTATAATGTGTATAAAGGGCAAGAATCCAAGTATGGATCAATGCAAGCATCTAGGAGAAGTATCTTAAGTTTATTATTAAATAAATTACTTAGTTGATTTAAATTTTATTTATAATTAAGATAACTCCTGAGTATTCCTAAAAGCTAGTGGGAGTATTATGTTTAGGTTTCCTTCACCTGAAAGATTTAGAAAATTAAATGTACAACCTTAAAATAATATGTTTATTACTATAAACATATGCGATATATAAATCTAACACAATTTGACATGCCATTTAGAAAGTCTCAATGGATACATATCTTTTGATAAGATGGAACATGAATGAAATCTTAAGTTGGACTAAAGGATTCATTATGTACATCATATTGTGTTGAGAAATAGTTGTATCATGCATGAATGCAAGATGATTTGACAACATTGGTATTTAGTCAAAAGTTATTAGATAATTATAGAATTGAATATTTTAATAGAATATGTTTGGTTTTGGAATTCTTCTTAGATTATGGATTTGTCTATAGTAATGGAAATCTAAGGATACATATTGCAACAATTCATTGTGCAATTAGAATAAACCAATGAACTTGGAGTTCATGAGGCGCCAAACATTATTAAGAGAATATTCATTATTTACGGATTTTTAAAGCATGGGGTTGTTTGTGTACACGAATGCTAAATCGAATTGAGATGACACTCAATACTAGTCATGGTATGATTTCATTTTTGATGATGACCACGTGGACTAGTTGTGCTCAACTGAGAGCATAGTTGCATTATACATTAAAGAATAAGAATACTTTACACTTTTGGAAGCTGCGAAAAATGATTGTTGTCAATAGTTGATGTCATAAACCTTATCAGATATAGTGTGTTAATATTGAGATATTTGTATGAACTAAGAACTTCATTAATTGAATTCTTGAAATAAGTATTCTCAAAATTCCAAAAGATCAAAGCTAGTTGAAATTAATGAAATCTATGCCTTGTCAACAAGTACGATCATCGTATCTTGAGGCATGATTCGTCAACTAGAATTATCATGCATTTGATCTATTTAGTATTTGGATAAGGGATGTTTAGACAATTTTATTAATGATAATGATACGTGTTATGTGGTTATATTTAATATAAATTGTGTCCTATATTTGCATGTTTAATCCATGAATAATATTTATTATTCTAAATTTGTCCGTTGCCGATTAACAATATGAGAATATTGTTAAATTAAGACAAATCTAAGTGATTGGTGATATCTTGGATATTAAAGGACGTGTCCGCCAAACTCACATGATATTCATAAGATGAATATTGGACTTCCCCAACTAACAAGATTATCACTTTATGAATCGACGTCATTAAGTAAATCTTGTAAGTGATTTTAATTTACAAAATCCTTAGACTTGAGATGCAAGTAGGTCTTGCATGTGTGGATAATCCTTCTTGATGTAGTTTAAGTTATCCTGAATAAGGTAGCTAATAAGGACTATTTTCAGAAGTGATTGTGAAGCATATGACTTGACACTTGTAGTCAATAAAGAATTTGTTCCTTCAATAGTTGAAGTATGATGCCACTGGGCCCCTCGTAGGATTAATCAGATGTATGTGTGGCCACACCCAAAAACTCAGGTAGATATGTCTCAATGATTTTTGGTAATCTAGATTAATCATATATACGAGAAACAAAATCGTTAAATAATGGAATGACTTAGATCCATATCTATTTTTAACACGGTATCAGAAACAAAGGGATTGTGAATACATAAATCATTTATCCGTGACTTTATGAAACCACACTCGGATATTTCTAGGAGCATTGGCGTGTTGCTAGACGCTTACCAATGTTATTATATTATTTGGTACATGTCCAAGTGGGAGCTGTTGGATTATGTCTACGTAAAAATAATATATGTCCAGGAATTTATTTAAGCCTACGGGGATGCACACGTTAATATGTAAAACAACGTTTTAATATATTATAGTAATATATTAATTAGTGATTTAACAAATGATCGTTAAAAGTTTAATGAGAATAAATATTAGTCATTAATAAGTTAAAGGACTAATATGCAAAAACCGGGAAATGGAAAGTTTTGGTTCACTCCCTCCTTTCCTTATAGTCGGCCGAACCTCCTCTCCAAGAGGAGGTAGGATTGCTTGCTTGCTCTCCAAGCTAAGAGGTGTATAAATAGGGGTCTAGGGGCTTTCATTCACATATAAATTGAATCCCTAAAAACCCTAACTATCTGTCTTGTCTCTCCTCTTGTTCGACCGAACTCCAAAACCCTCAAAGGGTTTCGGTTTTGCTTCTTACTGTTATGCGATCGAACCCTACACTCTTAGGGTTTTGGTTTGCGATCAAAACTACAACTGTGGTGTTTTGTTTTGTGTGTTGATTGATTCAAAGACGAAGGTGATCATTTGGTTAAACCACTACTAGTACTAGCATACTTTGTTGTTTGCTAAGAACGTATTGTGTGTGTTGAAGTAGAGAGATCTTACTTTAGATCTTGGGTGGTTTTTGCGTGGTATTTATATTATACACATGCATATATTCAATACGGTGTAACGTTTATTGCTAAAAGGTACACATCTCTAATCTTGTTAATTATGAATTCTATACGTGTTTACTTTTTGCTGGGTACTCATGTTTTAATGGTTAATAGATGTAAAAACCCAACGCATATGGTGAGACAGTGTACTCAGCCAAAGAGGCTAAGAAGTGATGCATGGTTTAAAGAGAAGTTGATGTTAGCTGAAGCTTAAGAAGCTGGTCAGATATTAGATGAAGAGCAACTTGCATTCTTAGTAGACCCTGGAATAGATGAAGCTCTAGTTGCTCAACAGACAATCCCTAAGAATTCAGCTTTCCAGACTGAAGATTTGGATGCTTATTACTCGGATTGTGATGATATATCCTCGGCTAAAGTAGTTTTGATGGAAAATCTTTCAAGATGTGATTCAAATGTTCTCTCTAAGATACCATATCCTGATTCTTCTCCAAATGATATGATTAATCACAATGTGCAAGAGATGTAGTATTCTGAACAAACACATATTAAAGATTTTCAAGATAATGAGATACATAGTGATAGTAATATCATTCCGTATTCTTAATATCTACAAGAATCACAATATACGGTTATTCAGGATACTAATTCTTCTGCACCTAATGATTTATTAGTGCTATCTTTGGTTGAACAAATAACTGATCACGTAGCTCATTTAGATAAGGAAAATCAGACAAATAAAATGGCAAATCAATCCTTAACTGCTGAGCTTAAGAGATATAAAGAACGTGTTGCCATTTTTGAACAACGACAAAATGTTGATTTGAACAAAAATGAAAAATTAATCGATTCTCAAATGGATGACCTAATTCGGAATAGAAATGCAAATCTTGCGGCTTTTCAGCAAGAGATCGATACACTTAAAGAAACTCTTTCTAATAATGTCAAAGAAAAGGAATCTTTATCAAAAACATTAACTGTTTTCAAAACAAAATCTAAAGAAAATGAATCTAAATACATTGACAAGGAAATTGTTTTAGAAAAACAAAATAAAGAACTGGAGAATATTGTTTGTATGATGTATCGATCTACACAAGCAATGCTCACGAAACCACAAGTTTTTTACGATGACACTCATAAACAAGCTTTTGGTTATCAAAATCCGTTCTATCTTAAAAAAGCTTAGCGGATTAACCCAACATTATATGATGGTAGTGTTATTGCTAAAGAACATGTTGTGATTTCTGTGATTGATGATGAAGAGAAATTAATTTTGGTAGAATAGAGTCAATCAAAGATGCTTGATAAACATAATGATCCAATTTTAATAGAAAAGAAAATTACGATTTCTCTAATTGATTATTCAAAATTGAATAAGATAAAAGAAGATTTTGGTTAATGTTTTGTTACTTAAAAAGAATTGTTTTCAGAACAAGCTTTCTGGTTAAAACATTCGTCCTTTTCTGAAACACCCGTTACGTCACATACACCTGTTAGAATTGAAGCTCCTAGTGAACTTCCTAAGGTAAGTTTGATAAATGAAAGTCTTAATAAGCTAAAATATCACCTTGCTAATTTTGACAAGGTTGTGAAAAAGAGAACCACAACCGATGCTAATACTGCTGGTGCGTAGGGTTTTGAACATACATGATGACATCAAATAATGTCACTTTTATAGCATAATTTATCCTATGAAATTAACCCATTTTGTATAATTATTGCAAAGAATTGTTACTTAATCGTTTGTATTTGAAAATTGCAGTAATTATGAAGTACTTGGTGAAGATTAACTAAAAGGCACGCATTCTGGAGCTTAAATGAAGACATTTTGAAGATTACTGTTCTGACATCTAATATGCCGTATCCATCAAGGAAGATACGGCGTATCTGTGCCTACACTTCACCAAAGACCATGAAGGTAACAAGATCAATACGCCGTATCCAGAGAAGACCAATACGCCGTATTCAAGAAATAGAATGTAAATATTCTGGAAGAAATCAAACGTGGTCCATACTCTAAGAAACCCTAAATACGTCGTATCGAAGTATTTGGATATGCCGTATTGACCATATTCCAGACCCTATAAATAGAAAACTCAAAAACGAGTTTTATGTGTGCTAAATCATATTCTCAATATCTAAACCACAAAATTTGATTTTCAGTGGAGAAAAAGAGCAGAAGAGGTCGAGCAACATTATTAATTCCATAGGAGACAACGTGTAATTTTTTATACTCATGTAATCATTCAGTTTTAGGTATCATTCGTTAACTCGGTTAGCTTACCTTGGCTAAATCATTACTTTTGTATTAATTATGATGTATGAAGGCTAATACCTTCGGGTATTAGCCATTATTATGAAGATCTGAATGTTTGATTTGTTTATCTTGATTGCTTAATTTATCATTGAATGCTTGTTTATGTTTATCAGTTTATACTTATTTACATGCTTTTGTATGCGACCTATCATTCAACTGGATCTAGTGATATGGACCAAGTAATCTAGATACTGGGATAGCTATCCATATAGTGATTTATACATCTAGACCAATAGGATCATGAATAATAACCTATATTTGTCTTTAAATTATGAGCTTAGTTAGACCGGCAGGTGACCTTTGGGATCAACGAGTACGTTCTTAATTAATTGGTAAAGACTTGGTTAGTGGACTACTGGTGTATGAATTGCCATTAAGTAGTAAGTGGGTAAAGTCTTTATGAGCTAGGGTTTAACAAGATCACCATTGCTTTAATCCCTAAGATAGATTATAATCAGCAAATAAGGATGCTTTATGCGGATACGTTTAATTGTGACAAAATTCTTCATATCTAGGTCTTAGGAAGAAGTTACGCCTAAGTCTTAAGAATGATATGCTGCCTCGAGATAAGTAATCATTGCACAAATAAACAAACCAAAGTTCTAATCAGATTAATGATGGCTAATATGGTTTTCTTATATTTGGCTAGACTGCTCTTTTATCTTCTATTAATTTTCTTGCATGTGTTAGTGTGTCTTAAAATGGTTTTAGTCACTACAAAAACCGCATGTTGGGATTAAAAGTCTTCTTGATGTTGTTTGAATTACTACTGCTCATGTTTGTGTTAATGCTGCTCAGCTGGATTTAGTGCTGCTTATGAACTTTAAAGAAAACATGCTAAGTGTTTACTACTGCTAGTACAAAGTTACTACTGCTAGTGAATATTAGTACTTCTAGTGAAAATATGCTAAGTGTTTACTACTGCTAGTAAAAAGTTACTACTGCTAGTGAATATTAGTACTACTCAAGGTTAAGACTGCTCAGAGATAAGTTAATGCTGCCGAGGTTAATAAGTTAGTACTGTTTGTTGTTAGTACTGATTATATGATATGTATTAAGTTATTTGTTTATAGAAAAGATTACAAATATCTTAGGAAAGTATTGTAAGCCGACTAGGACTCCTTAGTATATAAAAGGAGGTCCTAGGGCATAGAGTTTAATATATAACTAGATGTATAATTCATAGCTTCAAGGTCTTTGTAACCCTAATACTTTAAGAGTATTCGTATTATTATCATTAATAATATTGGAGCTTATTTGTTGAATTGTATGTTCATTAAATTACTGTTTCATTAATAATTCTTCTTAATATTAAAGATTAGATTCTTTATAATCTTTAATACATTTAAACACAGTTTCTACTATAGTTGTCTTATAACTAAACCTTAAACAAGCTTAAATAATTCGATCTATTGAAGTGGGATCAACAAGTGGTACTAGAGCTTGTTGAGAAGCTGTGAATAAGAAGAACCTGTTCTTGCTAAAAGATATAGATCAAGATTCTGCACACATGGTGGTTGCATCCAAAGTTCCCATGCTCAAACCTGGTGAGTATGAGGTATGGAGGATGAGGATTGAACAATATATCCAAATGATAGACTATGCACCGTGGGAAGTCATAGAGAATGGTGCAACCTTGCCAAAAACAAAAATTGTGGAAGGAGTTATGACAAAGATGCCTATTACAACTGCTGAAGAAAAGGCTTAGAGAAGATTAGAGGTGAAAGCTAGAAGTACTTTAATGATGGGCATTCCCAATGAACATCAGTTAAAGTTTAACTCTATAAAGGATGCTAAGAAGTTGCTGGAAGCTATTGAAAAGAGATTTGGTGGGAATGCAGCTACAAGAAAGACTCAAAGGAATCTCTTAAAGCAGCAATATGAAAACTTCACTGCTCCAAGCTCAGAGATGCTTGATCAAACTTTTGATAGGCTTCAAAAGCTTGTGAGTCAGTTGGAGCTTTTGGATGAAAAGCTTTCACAAGAAGATGTTAATCAAAAGTTATTAAGAAGTTTGTCACCTGAGTGGAACACACATGCTGTTGTGTGGAGGAATAAAGCTGATTTGGATACAATGAGCATGGATGATCTCTACAACAACCTCAAGGTGTATGAACCAGAAGTTAAAGGGATGTCTAGCTCAAGTTCAAGCACACAGAACATGGCTTTTGTGTCCTCTTCAAATAACAACACTAGCAGCACTAATGAAGCAGTTAATACTGCTCATGGAGTTTCTACTGCTAGCACTCAAGTTAATGCTGCTAACTCTACAAATATTGATAACTTGAGTGATGCTGTTATTTGTGCATTCTTTGCTAGTCAACCAAATAGTCCTCAACTTGTACATGAGGACTTGCAACAAATCCATCCAGATGACATGGAAGAGATGGATTTGAGATGGCAAATGGCCATGTTGACTATGAGGGAAAGAAGGTTTTTGAAGAATACAGGAAGGAAGCTTACTGTTAATGGCAATGAGACTATTGGTTTTGATAAGTCCAAAGTGGAGTGCTACAACTTGCACAATAGGAGGACATTATGCTAGGAGAGTTAGAGCTCTAAGAAATCAAGACCACAAGAACAAAAAAGCTCAAGAAGGAGTGTGCCTGTAGAAACATCTACTTTCACAGCTTCGGTGTCATGTGATGGTCTTGGTGGATACGACTGGAGTGATCAGGTAGAGGGATGACCTAATTATGCACTCATGGCTTACTCATCTTCAAGTTCTGACTCAGAGGTATCCAATAATTCAAATTGTTCAAAAGTCGTTATATAAAACTGTTTAAATTATCTTAACATCCTCAAAAGATCAACTATTAAGAGATTTAGAGAAATCTAGTTTAATGGTTTTAGGTTATAAAACATGGTTTATAATCGTGGAAAAAACTTGAATTTTATTTACAAGATTGAGTCTATTTATGTAGAAAAGAATTAGCTTCTTGAAAAAAAATTGGGATATTTGACTTATAATCTTTTTAATACATAATACTATATATATAGTAATCAAATATATATAGATTTAAATACATAAATAAGGATAAAGATCAATAATAAGAGATATGTATTCCGTTAAGGCTTTTCAAAGATTTCACTTTATCCAAAGTTAACATCCAAAAAAAAACCTTCCCGGTCATTTCCCGTCGAGGCGTGAATTGAAAATCGAGGTTACGTTCGTGATCACGTTTTTGAATGGTTCAATGATTTTTTTGGTTTGGATTCCTAATTCTACTAATAATAAGCAAAGACAAGTAAAGAAAACCTAAAAACGAAAGAAACTAAAGCTTAAAACCTTAAAAAAACGCAACGGGACCAAATCTCGTTCTTTAAAATTTAAAATTCTACAAATTTAACCCTACGAAAGCAAATCTAATTTTCTACAGTCCTAAATGGTAAAAGAAAATTAAAAAAAAGAATTATATTTTTTTGACTTTTTAATATATTTTTATGAATTAAAAAATGTTTTAATGAAATAAAATGATTAAAAAAAGTAAACTAATTTATAAAAATTTTAAAAAATTACAGAAAATACTTTAAAGGATAAGGAATGTAGGAAAAATATAAAACGGGAAAAATGCTAAACAAATAAGCTGTTAAAAAGCTAATATGCAAATAAGCCTAAAACTGAAAAAAGACTATATAAATTAAGTTGTGCAGTGAGACAGATGCATACTGGTCAATGTAAGTGGTGTAGGTCTTGGACGTGTGTGTGTGCAAAGGGAGAGGTCACAGGTTCGACCCCTGTGCCTCTCCTTTTTTTGAAAAATTTTTTTTTAAATTTTCTTTTTTAAACTTGTAAAAAATGTTAAAATAACAAACTTTAAAGAAGCAACTTTTTATAAATCTTAAAATAAAGCCAGCAATAACCAAGAAAATTGACAGAATGGGTTTTTTAACTAAGACTTAAAAGAGCTAAAATTTGTGGCTTCTAAAAACTTAATAAGCTAAAGTAAAAATAAAATAAGCTAAAACAGATATCAACGTACACCTAATAAGTACTTATGAACTAAATTAAGCCAAGATAACAATAAGCAAAGCACAGAAAAGGGAAATAAGCACTTTGGCCAAAAACAGTTATCAAAACATCTTGAGGGGGCACTTTTAAGCTTAATTTTAAGATCCTAAATGGATCCTTATGGCTAAGTGGCTTAAATGCCCTTAAAGCTTGTCTTAAGAGCTACAATAATCAGCAATCAATAAGGAGTTTGAAACACTTATAAGCCAAGAAAAAGCTGAAGGAAAACTGCTTCTTACACAATCAGCACTATTTAATTGTTTTGTTTTCTTAAAAAGAAAGTACTACTGCATTTGAACAACCAAAGAAGTACAAAGCAAAGCCTAAAACATTTTTCCAAACAAAAAATCACATGTAGACAGTTTGAAAGAGATCTAAGACAACAGATTCAAGGTATATGAAAACAACACCTCAAAACTTGAATTTAAACTTTAAAAACTTATAAAACAAATTAACACTACTTAATAAGGCTTGTTAAAGATGGAAAATTGACCCAAGATAGTTTTAAAACCACTTTTGACCCATTTTACACCTTATGCCAAACACCCCTTTAAATTTGAAAAATCTATTTTAAACTGAATTAAGCCAAGTTTATTAAAAACAGATGATAAACATGCAATGTTAAGCAAAAATAAGCAGATTTCAAACAAAGATAAGTACTTAAAATAAGCAACAAAGATAAGGACTTTAAAAGCAATAAAAGACAGTTTTAACTAAAAACTCAAACAAATGACATATAAGCATTAAACAAAGTCAAGTAAGCATAAAACAACATAAATAAGCACAAATAAGCAGTAAGGAACAGTAATTAAGCAATGCTTCAATAAATAAGCTAAAAATGAAAAATGAAACTCACAAAGGTCTAAAGATTTTGGCAAGTACTTAACACTCAAAACCAATCCTAATGCTTCCCATGAAGCTTTAAACCAATGGCCATCCTGTATACACCATGCTCCATTTTTTTCTTGACAGATTTTTTTTTGTGATTTTTGGTTTTTTGATTTTTAAGACAAAAATGCAAATAAGCTTTTAGATAAACTTTGAATGAACCAAAAGCATATTTAAGTAGGCTTAAATAACAGATATCTAAATGACAATTAAAGTAAATGGAAATATTTAAAGAAAACACTTAAAATTTCATTAACTTAAAAAAATTACAATGACAGTATTTAAAAGACAAGTAAATGACAATATTAAAAATGGTCAAATTTGTTAAAAACAAGACAAGACTAAACAAAATTTAACAAAAACATAAGCTACACTAGCTACTATATTTATACTAAAAGTCTTCAAGCTTGGTCTTCACTTGTGCTTGTTTTGTAAGAAGAAAGAGCTAGTGTTTGTTGTGTGAGTAGAATCCAAAAGTAATCTCAGCCATTGAATTTTCTTTGTCCCCAAGATCTTAAATCCTGGCCCTTCATTGTTTGCAGCCAATGGTGTTGTCTAGGATTGCCAAGGTGGCAATTGGACTGTTATGGGGTGGGGTTGTAGTGGGAGAGTGATGTTTTGTTTGTAGGAACAGTGATCGAGGTGAGGGGAGTGATGGGTGAATAGTAACAATGGTGTTTGGCGGGAAAAGGATTTGGGTATTTGACAGGGTGACAGTTTGCTTGGGGTTTTTGGGTGATAGTTTAGTAGTCCCCCCTTTGTATGTAGATTATTGCAAACCATCTTCCTTAATGTGGTGTTAATAAGTTTTAAAGGTGCTGGCAAGAAAGGCACTTCTAATTGTATATTTTTATTGCAGACACAGAACCTTGGGGACTAACGACAGTTAACAGTTAAGGGTTTAGGGCTAATGGCAGTTAAAAGGGATTGGCCTAGGTTTTAATTGTTGGGCCTTTTATGATAAGATAGATTATGCCATATTCGTTGTAATGGATCATATAAATGCTTAATGGGCTGCCCCGACCCATTAGATAGGTAAGGGTGGGCCCATTAAGTTTTTCTTCGTTAGGGCTTCGGTTTTGACCTTTGACTTTGTCGGGGTTGACTTTGACTTTAACTTTTTGGACTTTGACTTTGATTTTGACTTTCAAACCTTTTCCATTCGTGCTCGGTTTTGTCCCGTTTTTGACTTGATAATCCGTCATTTTGTCGATATCAGTTTCCTACACAATATAGTAAAAACAACAAAAAAGAACAGCGGAATGGAAAAGCGTGAAGTCAAAATCAAATCAAAGTCAAAAAGTTTAAAGTCAAAAGTCACCTCGATAAAGTCAAAGTCAAAACCGAAAAAGAACCAAAAAAATTGTGAATTAACTTGATAAACCAAAAAGAACAAAAAAAATTTATGTGTAAATTATCATTTTTTGTGTATGCACACTCGTTCCAAATCTCGTAATCTTCGTCATCAACAACACCAGGCCCCACCATCTGTTGTTAAACCATTTAATCTTGAAGAACCGATTGAAAATCCAGATCCCCTAGCTCCGATGGATGATTCCCGGACTATGGCTCAATTGCTCGACAGCACCCACCGCGTTAAACAGGATGCCATCAGTTGTGCCCTGCCGAAACTCACCGCGGACCAACTATTGAACTTAAACACGTCTGCTTAACCCTCGTTCAAGAACAAGCAATTCTTTGGACTTGACAAAGAAGATCCGTCCATGTCCACATCCTATAATTCAACAAATCACTTCGTACGATAAGTTCCCAACGTCCCTATACTCGTAAAAGAGCTTATGCTTTTCCATTGTCCCTCAGGGGCAGCCCGATTTGCTTGAGAAAGAACCCCCTCGATCGATTCAAACATGTAGGATGATCATGTTTCGCAATTCATACAACAAATTTTTCCCCTCCGTCCTAAAACAACAAACTCGAAATGAAATCCACAGATTACAACAAAGATTTGATGAGAGACGTTTTATGAAGCAAGGACCGATTTAACTATCCTTCTTTTTCGGGCATGGTTTTTTTCCACATCATGGATTTTTCCATGAATAGCAGCAGACGTAGATACAATAATTTAATGCCATAGAAGCTCTAAAGATCAGGATTCATTAAAATTTCGCCGCGTGGTAACTTTTTGGATAAAAATGCTCCGTGATTGCCTGAGAATCATTGTAAAGCAAATCCAAAGTTTTTCATAATTTACGTAACAAACCGGTTGTTGCAAAGTGAATTCGAGCGACTTCCACCCCCAGAATTTTCTTCCGATGTTGCATAGCTGAAAGATAGTGAAAGCTTTACTTCTGATAAAAAAATCTATCTCCCGCTGCCTGACCTCCATAAAAGGCTGTTAAGGAAAGTTTGTTATTGGTGCGGTGGTGCTCATTCCCTAATCAAACTGGCCACCCACCACTTGTGCAATGTTTATCGAGATAATATTCAAGAATATGTCTCTCAAGCAGCCGCAGCTGAACTAAAACCATAGGAAACACCAAGTGAAGCGAGCCCTGATTAGCAAATCAATGTGCAAAATCAAGGAAACAATCAGAATCGTTAACAACCAAAAAACCGAGGGAATTTCAATCAAGCTTCCCTTACCAAACCCCCCGTTCATCCGAAGGTCAAATCTATCGACCTCAGGTAGTTCAACCTCCTCTTATCAAGCCCCGCCTATCAAGCCCACCCCCTCAAATTCAAGGTGTATCAAAGTAGATTCCATAGCCTTCGTAAAGGCTAATGATGCTGTGATGAGGAACATGCAAACTCAAGGTCAAAACATGCAAAATCAATTGACCAATCTCACGGAAGAAAAAAAAAAAAAACAACTTCAAAATTTGTCACTTCCAATACCAGCCTTACGTCGGAACCGACTCCTAGTAACACCGTTACTAACCCGAAGGAGGACTTGAAAGGTATTACCACTCGAAGTGGCGTTGCTTACAAAGGACCCACGATTCCTATTACTTCTTCTCCTAAAGTAATGGAACGTGAGACCGAGGTCACAAAGGACACGATGCCTCCTGCTAATAACGGAAGCACCGAAGACGTCCAACCTCTGGTTGTCCCTGTTGTCCATCATGAATCAATCTCTGAGCCCGGAAATGCTCCAGTTAGTGCTTCGATGCCTAACCAAAAAGCATCAATTCCATTTCCTTCAAGAAGAAATGATGAAAGACGTCGTGAAAAAGCTAACGACCAAATTGAGAAATTCTACGAAATCTTTAGAGATTTGAGTTTCGAAATTAGCTTTACGGATGCCTTGATGCTTATGCCAAAATTCGCCTCGACTCTAAAAACCTTAATCGGAAACAAAGAAAAGTTGAGTGAAATGGCTAGAACTCCATTGAACGAGAATTGCTCAGCGGTCATCCTCAACAAGTTACCGAAAAAACTTGGAGACCCTGGCCGATTTCTTATTCCATGTGAATTCTCCGGGATTAATACATGCAACGCCTTGGCCGATCTTGGCGCAAGCATTAATCTTATGCCATATTCCATATGGAAAAATCTCTCTCTTCCCGAACTAACCCCGACTTGCATGACGCTAGAGCTAGCAGACCGTTCGATCTCTGAACCAATCGGTATCGCCGAAGATGTCTATGTAACGGTGGGAAAGTTCTAATTTCCAGCAGATTTCGTGGTCGTAGATTTTGAGCCAGACCCCCGAGTACCTTTAATTCTCGAGAGGAGTTTCTTAAAGACCAGTCGTGCATTGATAGATGTATACGAAGGTGAAATAACCCTTCGTGTTGGCAGAGAGGCCATCACATTTAATCTGGACCAAACTTCGAGATACACGGCTAATTACAATCATATGACGGCAAACCGAATTGACGTCATTGATATGGCTTGTGAAGAATACTCTCAAGAAGTTCTTGGTTTCTCAAATGTGATCTCGAGTGGCAATCCCACTCCTTACTATGATCCAATCGTTTCTACTTCTTCTCCGACTTTAACTCCATTCGGGGACAGTGATTTTCTCCTTTTTGAGGAAGCCGACTCTTTTCTTGCTATAGAGGATGATCCAACTTCACCGGAAGTTGATCCAACGTATTATGACCCTGATGGGGACATTCTTCTCCTCGAAGCAATTCTTAATAGTGATCCATCACCACCCCCTCCCAATCAAGGAAATTATTTTCCAGAAATTCAAAAAGATCTTAAAATTTGTGAAATGAATAATGAAAAATATTTAGTTATTGAGCCCCCCGAGGTTGAACTCAAGGACTTGCCACCTCATTTAGAATATGCATTTTTGGAAGGTAACGATAAGTTGCCCGTCATAATTGCAAAAGATTTAAAGAATGAGGAAAAGGACGCTCTGATCGAGGTTCTAAAGTCCCACAAGCAAGCCATCGCTTGGAAACTCTCCGATATTAAGGGTATTGACCCAGAGTTTTGTACCCACAAAATTCTTATAGAAGAGGACTACAAACCGACGGTTCAGCATCAAAGGCGGGTAAATCCGAAAATCCATGACGTCATCAAAAAAGAGGTTGAAAAACTTCTTGACGTCGGATTAATTTATCAATCTCTGACAGTCCATGGGTAAGCCCGGTGCACTGTGTACCGAAAAAGGGTGGCATGACCATCGTTAAAAATGATGAAAATGATTTAATACCGACTTGATTGGTCACAGGGTGGAGAGTATGCATTGACTATAGAAAGTTGAATGAAGCTACCCGAAAGGAACACTTTCCGTTGCCCTTCATGGATTAAATGCTCGAAAGACTCGCGGAAAATCAATACTATTGTTTCCTTGATGGCTTCTCGGGTTATTTTCAGATTCCTATAGACCCGAAGGACCAAGAAAAGACAACATTCACTTGCCCATACGGAACGTTTGCCTATCGCCGCACGCCTTTTGGGCTATGCAATGCACCTGGCACGTTTCAACGATGTATGATGGCAATCTTCCATGACATGATTGAAAAGACAATGGAAGTGTTTATGGATGACTTTTCAGTCTTCGGGGATTCTTTCTCTACATGCCTATCCCATATGGAAAAAATGTTAAAATGGTGTGAAGACACCAATTTGGTCCTAAACTGGGAGAAAAGCCATTTTATAGTAAAGGAAGGCATTGTTCTGGGATACAAAATCTCTAAGTTGAGAATTAAGGTCGACCGAGCTAAAGTTGACGTTATCGCCAAGCTCCCTCACCCGACTACTGTGAAAGGTGTCCGTAGTTTTCTTGGGCATGACGGTTTTTACCGACGTTTCATACAAGACTTCTCAGTTAATGAGCCCCCCGAGGTTAAACTCAAGGACTTGCCACCTCATTTAGAATATGCATTTTTGGAGGGTAACGACAAGTTGCCCGTCATAATTGCAAAAGACTTGAAGAATGAGGAAAAGGCAGCTCTAATCGAGGTTCTAAATTCCCACAAGCGAGCCATCGCTTGGAAACTTTCTGATATCAAGGGTATCAACCCAGAGTTTTGTACCCACAAAATTCTCATGGAAGAGGACTACGAACCAACGGTTCAGCATCAAAGGCGGGTAAATCCAAAAATCCATGACGTCATCAAGAAAGAAGTTGAAAAACTTCTTGATGCCGGATTAATTTATCCGATCTCTGACAGTCCATGGGTAAGCCCGCACTTTCCGCTTCCCTTCATGGACCAAATGCTCGAAAGACTCGCGGGAAACCAATTCTATTGTTTCCTCGATGGCTTTTCGGGTTATTTCCAGATTCCCATAGACCCGAAGGACCAAGAAAAGACAACCTTTACTTGCCCATACGGAACATTTGCCTATCGCCGCATGCCTTTTGGGCATGCCGGTTTTTACCGACGTTTTATACAAGACTTCTCAAAAATAGCCCGCCCAATGACTCACCTGCTTGAAAAAGAGACTCCATTTTTCCTGTATTGCCCATACAGGAAACGTTTGCCTATCGCCGTATTGCCTTTTGGGCTAATGCATGCACCTGGGCTGTTTCACGTGTATGATGGCAATCTTCCATGACATGATTGAAAAAACAATGGAAGTGTTTATGGATGACTTTTCAGTCTTCGGGGATTCTTTCTCTACATGCCTATCCCATTTGGACAAAATGTTAAAACGGTGTGAAGACACCAATTTGGTCCTAAACTAAGAGAAAAGCCATTTTATGGTAAAAGAAGGCATTGTTCTTGGACACAAAATCTCCAAGTCGGGAATTGAGGTCGACAGAGCTAAAGTTGACGTTATCGCCAAGCTCCCTCACCCGACTACTGTGAAAGGTGTTCGAAGTTTTCTTGTGCATGCTGGTTTTTTCCGATGTTTCATACAAGACTTCTCAAAAATAGCCCGCCCAATGACTCACCTGCTTGTTTTTGAAAAAGGAAGACTCCATTTCGTTCTCAAAAGGAGTGTATCGATCCTTTAATACACTTAAAAGAAAATTGACCGAGGCTCCAATTTTGATTGCTCCCGACTGGGACTTGCCCTTCGAACTCATGTGTGATGCAAGTAACTTTACAATTGGGGCAGTCCTAGGGCAACGAAAAAATAAGCATTTCCAACCAATTTACTATGCCAGCAAAACCATGACCGAAGCTCAAGCACACTACACTACGACCGAAAAAGAATTACTTGCCGTAGTATACGCTTTTGAGAAAGTTCGGTCATATCTCGTTTTGTCCAAAAGCATAGTGTATACCGATCATTCTGCTATAAAGTATCTCTTCACTAAAAAGGATGCTAAGCCAAGACTGATGCGGTGGATCCTTTTGCTCCAAGAATTCGATGTTATCATCCGAGACAAAAAAGGAGCAGAGAATCTGGCCACCGATCATCTTTCCAGACTTGAGAACCCTCATCAAGATAAACTCGAGAACAAGGAAATCACATAAACATTTCCTCTCAAAACTCTTGGATCGGTTGCTCTTCGTATTGATAGTACCCCATGGTTTGTAGATTTTGCAAATTACCATGCGGGGAATTTCATTGTCAAGGGAATGTCATCCTAGCAGAAAAACAAGTTTTTCAAAGATGTCAAACCACAACTTCTGGAGGACCCCTATCTTGTTCAAAATTTGTGCGGATCAAATGATCTGGCGGTGTGTGCACGACAAAGAAGCTCTCGACATACTCGAAGCTTGCCACAATGGACCCACCGGGGGACATCACGGTGCAAATCTCACCGCCAAAAAGGTCTTTGATGCCGGATTCTTTTGGCCTACAATTTATAAAGATGCACACGAGTTGGTTAAAAACTTGTGACTAGTGCAACGACAGGATAAAATTTCACAAAGGATGCGATGCTCAAAATTCCTCCAAGTTTGTAAATTTTGACGTTTGGGGGCTAGACTTATGGGGACCGTTCCCATCATCAAAAGGAATACAATACATACTTGTGGCTGCCGCTTACCTGTCAAAAATGGGTTGAAGCGAAGGCGCCCCCCACCAACGATCGCCCCGAGTCGTTTGCAAATTTCTTAAATCTCTCTTTCTAGATTCGTGCCCCCGTGCATTCATCAGTGATCGTGGACACATTTTTGCAATGACCAATTTAACAAAAGGTCATGCTTAAACTATGAAGTCAAACTCATCGTCTCTCCACCGCGTATCCACCCCAGACAAGTGGGCAGGTTGAAGTATCGAATCGTAGTTTAAAAAGAATTCTTGAAAGGACAGTGGCCGAAAATCGTGCCTCTTGGTCGGAAGTACTGGATGACGCTCTTTGGGCCTTCCGTACAGCGTACAAAACACCCATCGGGTGCACTCCGTACAAGCTTGTATATGGAAAGGCATGTCATCTGCCGATTGAGTTGGAGCACAAAGTCTACTAGGCCCTTAAGCATGCAAACTTTAATCTCTAAACCGCGGGTGATCAACGCAAAGTTCAACTCAATGAATTTTTAAGTGAAATGCCGTGATCAAGCCTTATGAAATAATATTTGATTTACAAAGAGGAAAACTAGTGGAGTCATGACGCAAAAAGATCAAAAACCGCGTTTTCAACGTCGGTGATCAAGTCCTCCTCTTTAACTCAAGATTAAAAATTTTCTCCGGCAAGTTAAAATCCCGCTGGTCAAGACCATTTACCATTGTTTAAGTCTTTCCGTATGGCACCGTTGAATTATCCCAAAACTCCAGGCCAAACTTCAAAGTAAATGGTCATCGTCTGAAGCACTATTTTGGAGGGGATGTCCCTGCTATGGATATCCCGGATCTCTAAACCTTCCCTAAGGACGATTAAATTCAGGGATTGGGTCAAGCTTAGTGACCCTAAACAAACGCTTCGTGGGAGGCACCCCATGCTTATCCTAGTTTATCGGTAGTAGTAGTAGTATGCTAGCTTAGTAGTAATGAATAAGTGTTTTATTGTTTAGGAGGCTCACCTCTTTCATCTTCCATGTTTTGTGTTTTGTGCTGTATTGTCCAGGATGTCTTAGATTTTTTTGAAGCCTCTCGTGCTCGTGGTTTTGTCCTTCGATCACAGGAGCTTCAAATCCTCAGCTTCATTTGGGAATCCAATATCCTAATCTTATCGACTAACGTTTATCTTTAAGCATACTTAATAAACGGCTTATGATTTGCGTAGAAACCCTTCGTAAAACATTGAGGACAATGTTTCATTCTAGTATGGGGGGGATCTATCGATTTGATTGTGCCTACAGTCGTTGTTTTCACGTAATCTCGTTTTTACCACCAAAATTTCAAAAAATGAAAAATTTTAAAATTTTTTAAAAATAAAATAAGTGTTTTGTCACAATTTTGACTTTCCTGCTGGGTAGAATAAGAGTAAATTTTGACTCGATCGAGCG
>BQNB010041409.1:2767-46783 GCA_026074375.1 Tanacetum coccineum
GACTTAGAGCAAATTTATGAAGATGATCTGGAATTAATAGATCTGAAGTAGCAGCTCTCTCTGCTAAGTATAAGAGCAAAGAGGTACTATTAGAGGACAGGCAAGAAAATTTTCATTAATGCTAATGATAATGTTGGGTATGATAAATCCAAAGTAGAGTGTTTCAACTGTCATAAGAAGAACAGGTTTGTAACACCCCCAAATCTGGGTAGCAGCGGAATGTTGAATATCTGAGGGCGTTACTTCATAGATCAATAACATAAGATATGAGAACGACCACTAAATGTGTCGTTTTTAAAAAGATACATTGATTTAACAAAATGCTTGTTCATTACATAAGCTCATGGCTTTAAATTGTTTGAGAATATAAGTAAAGATTTCGGTTTATAACAAATATTCCCAAAATGTAATACGCCCAAATCTTTAGTACTGACTCTTTCCAAAGAGTGACCCCCAATGTATCTGAGCACCTCGTGCCTTATTGACCTGAGAAAACATGCTTAAAATATCAACATAAAGTTGGTGAATTCATAGGTTTGTGTAAATCAATAGTAGGACCGCAAGATTTCCAAGTGTATGATTAAGCAACAGATGCAAATATCATAGAAAGGGTGATTACATTTTCTTAAGCTCATGAAACTGAGGCTCGACATGTATGAATGCAATAAATTGCCAATAAATGCTCGTGAATGATGTTCTAATCTGCAACATCCCAAATCCGACATGGTATAGGTTTGTTGTCTGGCAACCCGACACAGTGAGCGCTACTCACCCAAACGGGGATGTCAATCCCAAATAGATCTATTTATAACATTCGCGCTCACAATCTAGTAATTGACAGTTCATGATAAAGGGCTTAGTGGGTTATCGCTACTTAGGCAAACACGTAATCATAGTATAAAATGTACACTTGCGTCCAATTTGTAAAACAAAGCATGTTCTCACCCCAAAGATGTAAATCATTTAAATAATTATAAAACATGGGGCTATGAACTCACCTTAGTAAATAGTCCTCTGAAAATGATAATTATATCCAAGTATGGCGAATGAATCACACCGTCAAATACCTAAGTAAATACGGCCAGTCTTAGTCTACAAGTTTAGGCTAACGACTCAATGCATAAACTACAATAAATTGGTAGTTTATATATATATTGTTATCACTTGTGTGGTGGTGCATATGTTTAATATATTTGTATTCACCTGATAGCTCTTGGAAGGTGTACGACTATATACTTTTAATTTTACAAGGTGTTTAAGTGTTAATAATAAATACACCTATTTATCATTCGCGTGACTTTAGTTATATAAGTATCTATATTATATCACGACTAATCCGATACCATAAGTGTTTATTTAAATCATTATTGGCAAAAACAGTCCTTATAGTTTAAAATAGAATATTTACCGTTTACACCCCTGAGCTTCCATATTGATACGTTTAGCCCCTCTATTTTACAAAAATTACATTTTAGGTTTTTATGAGTTCCAAACAGTCCCTTAAGTTTAGGAATGTCAAAAATATTATTATTAATACACTAGCAGTATTAACAATATGCTAGCAGAACTAACTCTGCTAGCAGTACTAACTTATGCTAACAGTACTAAAACTACTAGCAGTACTAACTTCTGCTAACAGTACTAACTCTGCTAGCAGTACTAACTTCTGCTAGTAGTACTAACCCTGCTAGCAGTACTAACTTCTGCTAGCGGTACTAACTCTGCTAGCAGCACTAACTTCTTAAGCCTGGCTTTAATTTGTTGCTTATCCAATAAGCAATTAAGCCCCGGTAATGGGCTTTTGGGCCTATTACGAGTCCATCTAGTATTTTAAGGGTCTGGGCTTGGTCCATTAAGGTCCATTAGCTTCTCTAGGATTCTTATAAACCTTATAAGATGTCTAAGCTCACAAATAAGCTGCCAAAGCTAATTTTTTTCTTATAGGCTTTTGTTAGTCACGGTAATGGGTTGTTAAGCCCATTTAGGGTTCGGTTTGGTTTTTAATGGCACTAATGGTCCATATTAGTTTCAATAAGCTCGTAGGTCTCCTAAATAAGCTCGTAGAGCTTATAAATAAGTTGTGGGTCCATAAGGTTGGCTTATTGGGCTCATTTGGTTCGTATGTGGCTATTGGGCTAGAAAGGCCTAATAGGAGTTTAACCCATGCATGCTTGTTACTTTATAAGTTAGATAAGGTTCCTAGTTCAATCAATAATCTCGAATGAGCTTATTAATAAGCCATGGGGTCTCTACTGTTGGGCTTGTTAGGCCGGTTAGTCCCAAACCGTGAGCACGTTTGGATTTTACAAGGCCCATTGGTTTCCCAAGCAATATATATGATTCGAAAAGAGTTCTAGCGACTATATTTCATTTGTTAGCTTATATACGTTAGTCGTGTTGCACATGCAAATGTTAGTTTATGTCATGTATACGTTCCCAAGCCATATTGTCATGTTTACAATGGAAGTTTACGTATAGTTTTCTTACCAGTTCGTGTATAATGTATATTGTTTACGTCGAAGTCTAAGTTTTCATATAAACAAAGTATTTAAGCCCTAGTTTGTCATTAACCATCTTTGTACATGCGTTTTAAATGGGTTCTTGCACCACACAAGTATAACACACGCATATACATATACGTGAACCATATATGTATCGCGACACAAGTCTAGAAATCAAAAGAAAACTAAACTATGAAATGTAAAGTGTCGTGCAAGACTTAAAAAGGTCTGATAGCTCTTGGTTCGAGAAATAGACGTGTAGGATGCTAACCCTTAGCTCGTATACCCCTTATGCACTCGTTGTATAAATCCTAGTGTGTGTTGTGGGTTCAAATGAAATGAATGGATGTGTTTGTGTGCAGTTTATGACCCGAATAAGAAGAGAGTATATGTGTTGAACTTGTATAAGTGATTGTGTTTTGTAAGAGTGTAAAATGGTGAATATGTGTGTGTATTTATAGGCAAATACTTAGTTACATATTCCTAGTCACACAAACCAAACTAAAACCGGCCTAGGTTAGTGGTTTCTAAGGCTTCTAGTTAGCAATCCATTGTTTTGTTAAAACAACTAAGTACATGTCTTAATTAGAGGATTAAGGTACAAGATTTGCCTAAGATAATGGAAATCTTATGATTTATGTGTGTGTTTTGTGTTTAGCCGCGACATAGAGAAGGAAAGGGGATCCTATATGGTCGTTAACCATTGTGTATTAGTTATCTAGGGAACATTAAGGACTAACATTAATTAAAGAGGATTTTTACAAGTACTTAGCAAGATCCTTAAGGATTTTTAGTTGATCTAGTGCCCCATATTTTCGTGTTTAAGGTTTAAAAGTGGGTATTGGTTTGAGTCTAGGTAAGCCTAGGTATTTCCGGGGTGTGCCTAAATGTATTTTATTACGAAACGTAACCCTTTTACGTGACCAATAAAAATAAAATACGGAAAGTTAATAATTAACTTCTTAATAATTATATATCACCTGTTTGATGCAAACCTTAATTTATTTAATGATCGTTTACATTAATTGATTATTTCTAGTCTACGCGATTTAGCTTAAAAGTTAAATTAAAAGTAAACGCGTATTGGAACAAAATAAATAGTGACGAATAATAGGAGTCGTAAAATGACCTGAAATTGAGAAATGTTACAGTCTCCACCCATTAATAGAGCTTTGTCCTCAAAGCTTAAGACCTTGTAGTGGATGTCGAAGCCCGGTTTGTGAAAAGTTGTGGGTATTTTTTTTAAACGAATATTCATGTTCCCAGGTGAACTCAGGACCTCTCCTAGAGTTCCAAC
Organism: Tanacetum coccineum; assembly: GCA_026074375.1. Taxonomy (NCBI): domain Eukaryota; kingdom Viridiplantae; phylum Streptophyta; class Magnoliopsida; order Asterales; family Asteraceae; genus Tanacetum; species Tanacetum coccineum. The sequence continues at coordinate 6,566 of BQNB010041409.1, forward strand.
AAACCTTAACCAATGGTATCTGGCTTCGCTTCAATTGTTTGATATCCCATTCCATGATTTCAATGGGCTCTTCCACAAACTAGAGCTTATCGTCAACGTAAATTCCTTCTAACGGCATGACTAATGGTTCGTCAGCGTAACATTTCTTCAGATTAGACACATGGAAAGTATGATGAACTCTGTTCAACTCTTGGGGAAGTTCCAGCTTGTAGGCAACTTTCCCAACCTTGGCTAATACCTTGAAAGGTCCGACATAACTTGGGTTCAACTTACCCCGCTTACCGAACCGTACAACCCCTTTCTAAGGTGAGACCTTGAGCATAACCCTATCCCTAACTTCGAACTCCATCGGCTTTCGCTTCCGATCAGCGTAGCTCTTTTGTCGATCCTGAGCAGCTTGCATTCTCCGCTTGATCAGGATGATCTTTTCCGTTGTTTCTTGGATCAATTCAGGACTAGTCAGTTGGGCTTTTCCAACTTCGGCCCAGCAAACAGGTGATCGATATTTTCAACCATAAAGTGCCTCATAAGGTGCGGCCTTTATGCTAGCATGATAACTATTGTTATATGAAAACTCGGCTAATGGAAAATGCTTAACCCATCCTTTGCCAAAATCGATCACGTAAGCACGTAGTATGTCCTCAAGAGTTTTGATAGTTCTCTCGCTCTGGCCGTCAATTTCTGGATGATACGCAGTGCTCATACTTATATATGTACCCAAAGCTTTCTGAAATGATCTCCAGAAATTTGATGTGAATCTCCCATCACGATCATAGATGATTGAAAAAGGTATTCCGTGTCTTGCTACTATCCTGTTCAGGTATAACCTTGCTAACTTGTCCAATGGGTCATTCTCCCTTATTGGCAAGAAGTGAGAAGATTTTGTAAGTCGATCCACAATCACCCAGATGGTGTCGAAACCGTGTGACGACTTAGGAATTTTAGTGATAAAATCCATCGTGATATTATCCTACTTCCACTCGGGTATTGCTAGTTGTAGTAACAATCCCGATAGCATTTGATTTTTGGCTTTGACCTTTGCACATTTCAAGCATTTGCTAACATAGGTGGCGATGTTAGCTTTCATATTGGGCCACCAATATAGCTTCTTCATGTCTTGGTACATCTTTTCAGAACCGGGATGGATAGAATACTTCGACTTGTGGGATTCGTGCATAATCACGGATCTTAAGTCGCCATAGCATGGTAACCAACTTCTGTCGTTTAAACATAAAGTTCTGTCGGCGCGTGGTTCCAACTTTTCCTTGGGTATATCCTTTCTGATCATACCACCTACATCTTCATTCTCAAGGTTCTCTGGTTTCAGGGCTTCGATTTGAGCTTCTAGTATTTGTTTGGGAATATCCAAGCCAATAGTCATAACTAAGGCTCGAACTCGCAATGGCTCAATCCGTTCCTTACGGCTCAATGCATCAGCCATCACGTTTGCCTTTCTCGAGTGATAACGAATGTCACAATCGTAATCACTTAGCAACTCTAGCCAACGGCGTTGCCTCATGTTAAGTTCCTTTTGGTCAAGAATGTGTTGTAGACTTTTATGGTCGGTGAACACGGTGCACTTGGTTCCGTATAGATAATGTCTCCATATCTTTAGAGCAAACACTACCGATCCAAGTTCTAAATCATGAGTGGTGTAGTTCTTCTCTTAAACTTTTAGTTGTCGAGAAGCATAGGCAATCACCTTCTCTTTCTGCATCAATATAGCGCCTAAGCCTTTGTGTGAAGCATCACAATAGACCACAAAGTCTTCGCTTCCTTCAGGTAAAGCCAGAATTGGCGCACTGCACAACTTCTGCTTTATTAACTGAAAAGCATTTTCTTCCTTTTTTCTGAGTAAGTTTTGTCATTTATTTAGCAATCTACGAAAATCCTTCGATGAACCTTCGATAGTAGCCAGCAAGATGGATCATTTTCCCTTATTGGCAAGAAGTGAGCAGATTTTATAAGTCGATCCACAATCACCCAGATGGTGTCAAAACCTTGTGACGACTTAGGAAGCTTGGTGATAAAATCCATCGTGATATTATCCCACTTCCACTTGGGTATTGCTGGTTGTACTAACAATCCCGATGGCCTTTGGTGTTCGGCCTTGACCCTCGCACATGTCAAGCACTTGCTAACATAGGTGGCAATGTCAGCCTTCATGTTTGGCCACCAATATAGCTTCTTCATGTCTTGGTACATCTTTTCGGAACCGAGATGAATAGAATACTTCGACTTGTGGGATTCGTGCATAATTACAGATCTTAAGTCGCCATAGCAAGGTAACCAACTCTTGCCGTTTAAACATAAACTTCCATCGACGCGTGGTTCCAATTTCTCCTTGGGTACATCCTTTCTGATCATACCGCCTACATCTTCATTCTCAAGATTTCACTGGCTTTCAGGCATCGATCTAGCTTACTATTATTCGTTTGGGAAGATCCAAGCCAATAGTCATAACCAAGGCTCGAACCCGTAATGGCTCAATCCGTTCCTTATGGCTCAATGCATCGGCCACTACGTTTGCCTTCCCCGGGTGATAACGAATGTCACAATCGTAATCACTCAGCAGAATTCTCGGCCTACACGGCGTAGCCTTCATGTTAAGCTCCATTTGAAATACGAAATGTGATGTGAATTTATGTCGGATGAACACGGTTCATTTGGTTTCGTACAAGATAATGTCTCCATAACTTTTAGAGCAAACACTTACCGATCCAAGTTCTAAATCATGATGGTGTATTCTTGCTCGGAACTTTTAGTTGTCGAAAGCATAGGACCAATTCACCATCTCTCTCCTGACAGACAATACATCACCTAAACCTTGTGAGACGCATCATCACAGTAGACACAAAGTCTTCGCTTCCTTCAAGTAAAGCCCAGAAATTGCACACTTCACTACTTCTACTACTGCTTTATCAACTGAAATGCGTTCTCTCCTTTTCACCCCAGTCCAAACTTGATTCCTCTCTGGTAAGCTCGTCATTGATGTTAAACAATCTCTTCTAAAATCCTTATGATGAACCTTCGATAGGTAACCATGACAGGGGTACCTAAAGACTTTGGAGCGATCTTCGTCAGGGTCTTAGGGAGTCTCGCCCAAGTTCCTTGATAGATCTATCATGGCTGTATCCAAACTTGTATGCCTCTGCTATCATGACATGCCCAGAAATTGGATGTAAACATTTAATCGTTTGATGCCCGTTTACATTGAACGCTAATTTTTAGCTTACTCGATTTAGCTTAACATTTACGATTTAAAGTAAACGCGTACAATACAAAAGGTACATTGTGGATTTATCGACGTCGTCAATGACTTGAAAACACAGGGTGTTATAGGATCTACATAAATACCTCTGCTATCAATGACGTAACCAAGGAAGTGTGCCTCCAGAATCCAAAATTGCCTTAAGATGTTCTTTGTGATAATTCTCTGCCTTTGAATAAATAAGTATGGCATCAATGAAGACGATTACGAACTTATCCAAGTAAGGCTTGCACACTCGGTTCATGAGGTTCATGAATACTGCAGGTGCGTTTGTCAGTCTGAATGGCATAACCTGAAACTCGTAATGTCCATACCGAGTTTAGAATGCCGTCTTTGGAATGTCTTGCTCTCGTCCATCCTTCTTTTTGACAAACAGGACCGGGGCTCCCCAAGGTGAGGAACTAGGTCTTATGAATCCTTTGTCGGAAAGCTCTTGTAGTTGTTCTGATAATTCCTTCATTTCGGATGGAGCCAATCGATACGGTGCTCGAGCTACGGGTGCGGCTCCCGGAATTAAGTCGATTTGGAATTCCACTGGTCGAGCCGGAGGAAGACCTGGCAAGTCCTCGGGAAACACTTCGGGAAAATCTCGGACGATAGGTACGTCCTTGAGTTGCTTTCCTTCCGACTTGTCCTCCTCTTTCTTGGCGGATATCTGCGCCAAAAAGACCTGGCATCCTTTCGCCATGTACTCTTGAGCCTTTGAATATGAGATAACTGTCAACCGAGATTCTCTCCCGTTGCTACTTTCGTTGCCATGAAAAGTCAAGGTTTCATTCCCATAGGGGATTTGAACAAGTTTCTCATCGCACACGATCACGGCGTGACATCTTCTTAACCAGTCCATACCGATAATGACGTCGAAACTACCCAATTCTATGGGCATTAGATCTATGTTGAACGGATGGTTTAATAAATTTAGAGTGCAACCTCGTATAATAGTGTCTATCCCGACTATTTTCCCATCAGCTAATTCGACATCATAACTATTATCTAATGGAGTTGGGACAATGTCAATCAGGGAACTAAATGCAGTAGATATAAAACTTCTATCGGCACCAGTGTCGAATAAGATAGATGCATAGTGGTTGTTTAAGAGGAACGTACCCGTGACGACATTGGAGTCTGGGTTTCCCGATGCATTCCCTCTCTTCTCTGCATTCCCAACTGCATAAACCCAGCCTTGTGCATTCCCATTCCCTCCATCCTTATTCTTTAACTTCGGACAATCTCTCTTGAAATGCCCTGGTGCTCCACACTCAAAACAACCATTCCCCTTGGGAGCTGTCTCGTTGCCCTTCTGAGTATTAGCAACATTTGTGTTGCTAGTACTTTTGCAATTGCGGGAAAAGTGCCCTACCTTGTTGCACTTGTGGCACTTCTAGGTGCATGGGCCATTATGGTGAAAATGGCACTTGGTGCACTTGGGTAAGTTTCCCTCATAGGGTTTCTTCTCACCAGTCCCTATATTGTTGACCTTGGCTACATTCTGTTTCTTGAAGGGTTGTCCATGGTTGTTTCTAGATGAATCATCTGCCTTCCTCTTGTTATCAGACTTTTCCGCATAGGTACGGAGTTTCTGATCCATCAAGTCGTTGGCCAACTCAATCGTCTCATCCAACGTCTTGGGCTTGGAAGACTTCACATTCCCATAGATGTTATCAGGAAGTCCACGGATGTACTTGTTGATCTTCTCAGTTTCATTAGCACAAAACTTGGTACATATCAGGGTTAGCTCTTGGAAACGTTCAGTGTATGCTGGAACATCGTTCCCTTTGACCTTTAGGTTCCACAACTCAATTTCTAGTTTCTGGATCTCACCCAGTGGACAATACTTGTCCGTCATTTTCTTCTTGAGTCCTTCCCAAGTCATTGCATATGCCTCGGGACCTAAGGTTCTTATCTGACCGTTCCACCAAGTCAAAGCAGCACCTAACAGAGTGCAGGTGGCAAACTTTACCTGATTCTCAATCGCACAACCACTGATATTGAAAACTGACTCCATCTTTTCAATCCACCGAGTTAAACCGACCACGCCTTCAGTTCCTTTGAAGTTCAAAGGTTGACATTTCATGAAATCAGCGTAGTAACAAGGGCGTGCAGTTTGCACATTCCTTCGGTCATCCCCGTGCGAACTGTGGCTTGCGTCTCCATTGGTGGAGTTTCGCTGAAGAGCTTGATCAATCATAGCTTGGACGGATTCTGGAGTCATGTTGTTTGGGTTGGTGTTGTCAGTAGGGGTATTCTGTCCTCGTCTGGTCGTAGGTGCCATGATTTGTCTAGATCACAAAAGACAAAACGTGAGGTTATAATCATGACAGAATATAATAATGTATAGATGAGACAACAACACAAGAGAGATAACCATAAACACATTCTATTTCCATTTTATAACTGGAAAATTTTACATGAAATAGTTTTTGGTACACAAAATACAATACAAAAGATCTAAGGCTATGCTAGCGAGGAAAACCCCTAATACTTAACATGCATGTACAATGACCTAGCAAGATCTAACTAAACATAAATCACTAGATTCTATAACAGCATCCCAAAGACATCCTAATGATCTGGAATCCTAGCATCTGGTCCTAGCTACCTAGCTCTCCTCTGCTGCTCTCGCAGTGCTAACAACTCGGCCAGCATGTCGCCCATCTCTCACCTCATGTCTCTCATCACATGGAGAGTCTCTACCATCTGTGCCTGACGCCTACGGTCAGTCTCTCGAAGCGCTGCTATCTCAGCCTGCTGCATCTGAAAGCGAGTCTCATGTACCTGATGTTGTGTCTGAATGAGAGTACCCTGCAGCTGTAGCTGTGTCTGATGTGCCTGGATATGGGTCTCGTGTGCATACACATGATCACGGTGGGTCTGAAGCTCCTGATGGGTCGCCTGACTCAATCCTATCGAGTGAGCCCAAGCCTCTCGGGAAGCATAAGCCTCCTCCTCCACCATCCACACTGTCTCCTGGAGAGTCATCCTATCCCCCATAAGTAAATCGACCCGCTGCGAGTCCATATCGACTCGCTGTGATATACGAGACCTACTATCCTGAGCATCCTCTAGTAAAGCATACAAGTCCTGCGTATCATGCTCATGGAGCTCAGCAAGCTCTGTAACCCTAGTATTGACCTCTCCCACGGTCATAGGTGCTATCTCAGGAACTGCCTCTGCCGGATCTACCCAAGTATCCCTAATACCATACCCAACCTCACTAATCCCCTGTCGTCTCGCTTCAGCATCTACGGTGCTGACAAACCCATAATCTACCCCTCGATCTCCGATAGGTCTGGCAGTAGAACTCTCCCCGATCTCATATCTGGAGCCTAGAGTGGACAAACACAACCTCTTGCGAGGTGGCTGCTCGGACTCGGGAATATCATCCCTACGGTCAACAGGTGGTGGTATGTATAGAGATGGTGGTAGTGGTGGTAGTGGAGGTGATGGTAATGCGGCAGTAACTGCATCAATAAGGGCCTGAGTGGATGCTATCCTGAGTGTCTGGATTTGGGTTGGACACCTAGATGATGTAGTATATGGTGATGGCATAGGTGTGGTCGATGAATGTGCAGTGGCCGTGTACCTAGCAAGGGCTCTCCTGCAGAGGGGTGGGTGATAGTGCTATATGGTGGTGGATGAGTGAAGGAGTAGTCATGGCAAGAAGTCTCTCAACCTCTGCCCCTGGTGGAAGGGATATGGAAGCCTGAGGCCGACGGTAATCCTAGCCCCAATAGGTAAATGTCAGTGGAGGGAGGTGAATAAACAGCTTGTTCCCTCAGGTGGGGAAACAGACTCATCAGTAGGTACAACAACAGCAGAGTCGGCCAGAGCTAAGTGCTCCTCTCACACCCTCTTTCCTCCTCTCCCCATCAACCTCTTGCCTCCATCATTGACGTCATCGCCAGAAGAATTGCTGTCATCGTGCATCACCATCATCTCCCCATCCAAAGATAGGTCAACCGGCATCCTCTGTCTCATCATCACTCCATACACTCTGGATCCACTTCGAGATCCGACCTTCGAAAACATACCCGGGTGCCACAGTAGTAGGTGAATCCACAGTACAGGAATGCTGCTCCACAGTTGGGAAACTCATGCTCATCTTCAAAAGGTATATAACTCAGGGTTATAAGGCTCTGAGCACGTAGTCAGGAAGTACTGTGCCTGTATGGTAACGATAGGCTCACACTCTCCTTAACTTGTGGTACTGGTTGTGTCTGTGATCCTCTAGGCCTGGTAAGATAATCCGGTGAATGTGGGGCTACTGGCCTGCATAGGGAGTCCATCGTATCCTAATGCGATGACCCATTGAATGCATCCTTCAGATACCTCCTCATTATCGGCTCTCCAGAAGACTCTGCCTGGCTCAGAATCGGTGTAAACAGAAGTGTAGGTAACCGCAGATGATGCGGAAGACATGACTGGCTGCATAGCAAAAATAACTTATATAAGTATTACTTATACAATAGATCGGAAAAAAAAAAAGTTTATTCTATAAGCTTTAATTATAAGAGTCTTATAGTAATATACGCAGTATAATTTATATACGCATATATCAATCATGTAAGCACTTAGTAACTACTAATGCAAAACAGTGTGATATCGAAGAAGCATATAAGTGCTGGATGCAAACAATAATGCCATGATGTCCCTGAAAATCCCATTTGTGAAAACAGCGTTTGAACAATGTTATAGTCGAGAACAAAATAATTTTCAGGACCTAATTCTTTATAACCTGGCTCTGATACATTTTGTAACACCCCCAAAATCTGGGTTGCTGCGGAATGTTGAATATCCGAAGCGTTACTTCAAAGATCAATAGCACAAGATATAGAAGACCACTAATGTGTCATTTAAAAAATACATGTATTTAACAAAATATTTTGTTCTTACATAAGCTCATGCTTCCAATTGTTCAACAACGTAAGTAAAGATTTTCTGGTTATTACAAATGTATCCCAAAATGTAATACGCCCCAAAATCATAGTACTGACTCGTCCAAAGAGTGCCCCTGATTTATTTTGAGCACCTCGGTCTTCATTGACCTTAGAAAACAACAGCTTAAAACGTCAACATAAAGTTGGTGAATTCATAGGTATATGTAAATCATATGTAAGGACGCAAGATTTCCCAAGTGTATAAGAAGACAAGAGATTAAGCAACAGATGCAAAACATCTCCATAAAAATAATTTACGTTTTCCTAAGCCATGACACTCAAGGCTCACGTGTATGATCATAAATTGCCCATAAATGCCCAAATGACGTTCAACCCGCACATCCCAAATCCGACATGGTATACTTTGTAGTCCGGCAACCCGGCACAGTGAGCTCTATTAATACGGAGGGATGTGTAAAAGAAAAAAAAAACGTTCTGTAGTTGGCCCCCGAGGCTCACCCAAACGGGGAGTCAATCCTAAATATGATCTTTTTAATTATAACATTCGCTGCTCACAATCTAGTGATGCAGTTTCATGATCAAGGGCTCAGTGGGGTTATCTGCTACTTAGGCAAACACCGTATTCATTGTAAAAAATGTACACTCGTCAAATTTGTAAAACAAAGCTATGTTCTCACCCCAAAGAAGTAAATCATTTAAATAATTTGTTAAACAAAGGGCTATGAACCTACCTTAGCGAATAGTCCATTGAAAAAGAAAAATATAACCAAGTAGAGAGGATCACACGCTCAAAAAGCAAATAAATACGGCCAGTCTTAGTTACAGTTTAGGCTAACTCTCAATGTAAACCTATTAAATAAATTTCAAGTTTTATATATATCAGTTATCACATGTGTGGTGGGTGCACATGTGTATCGTATTATGTAATTTCTTCATGGCAATTGGTAAGGTAAACGATTTTTACAAGACCTAATATACGTATAAACGATACTCTAACATAATCCTAATTATTAAGCTTAGGTTAACCGTCTAACTACCCGAATATCATCACGTCCGATATTCAAGTTTTATAAATTCAATATATGTTTATAAAATAAAACCCTTAGGTTTTCAATAAATACAGAACACCCCTAGGTTTATAAAAATATCTACCTATATTTTTTTTTTTTTATACATTTTTAAAACCCTTATGTTCACTTTACACATTACGGTCCCTTCGTAACTTTACAAAAATTACACTTTAGGTCCTTATATGTTCCAATAGTCCCTAAAGTTTCTGAAATGACAAAAACAGTCCCTCAACTTACAAAAACAGTGAGTTGACAAAATTGAACCCTCAAGTTTCAAAGTTTACACATTTAGTCCCTTAACTTGTAAACATCACATTTTAAGCCCGATTAAGTTCTAACAAGTGGCAATTGGTTTTATTACTTTCAAGTAAGTCATAGCGAGAGCTGACACTTCTTAAAATAAGTCTCGGATAAGCTTCTCTCTATGCTTAATGGGCTAAATGCGCTATTGGTCCGTTAAGGTCCAATAACTATTTATAAGGTCCAAAGAAATTTCAAAAGTATACATAAGCCCTCCCTTAAGTTTATAAAAAATTGATAAGCGAAAAATAAGCTCGGGGTGAAGCTTTATTTTGCTATTTGAGCTTATTACAAGCTTAATGGGCTCGTTTACCAAGAACTCCAACCCGAAAGTTTGTAAAAAGGTTTCCTTTATTATACAATTTATTTTCTAGACTTATTAGCTAATCCTGGTCGATTAAGCGACCATACTGGTGGCCGTATCCAATAACAAAATAATTGTTCTAGGGCTTTTGGAGCCCAATAAGAACCCGAATAGTATTCAAACGTTTTGGCTTGGTCCATTAAGGTCCATTAATTATTACTAGGTCTATTAAGCCTATCAAAACTGTATAAGTTCACCAATAAGCTGCTTAAGCTTATCGTGAGGTTATTGGCTTGCGTTGGACTCATTAATGGGCTAACGAGCCCATTATGGGTTCTGGCTAGGTTTTTCTAACTAGTATTATCGTGTGTGACGCGCGAGCGAGTCCGCGCGGTCCAATAATATTTTAGCCCTTAATAAGCTTGTGGAGATTATTAAATAAGTTGTAGGCCCTTCCTTCGAGGTCTGATGGGCCTGTTGGGCTCCTATGGTGGGTTGTCAAGACCAAAGTGACCCAAAAATGGTCCTTTGGTTTACTAGTTTGGTTATAGGGTTCTAATCCTTTCGTTAAGCACTCGCTTGGATTTATTAACTACGATCAATCACATGCATCTGTCCTATGAGCTAATGTACGCGTTCCCAAGCAAGTTATTGACGTTTATTAGCAAAATTTACGTAAGGTTTTTTTATAAATTCATATATCAAGTGATTTTCATATGAGTTACTTTCCTTGCATTTTAAATGATACGTTAAGGCTTAACTCGACAACTTAACATGTTTTATACACGTTGTAAATGCTTGCACCACACAAGGTCAAATGTACGTATAATGTACGTGCGTGAACCATGCATGGGTCGAACCATTAACGTCATGCTGCAACGTTAACTTTGTTCACACAAGATTAACCATACTCTTATCAACTAACATTAACAAACTACTAAATGTTAGATAAAATATAGCTTAGTTTGACCTTACAATATCCCTAGACACTTGGTTGTGGATGCGAAAGCAAACCCGAATTGTTTTAACCCTAAACGTAGATAATCCTAAGCATCAAAAGCTTTTATACCCAGTATCCTAGCTCTGTGTCCTTCCTCCAAGAGCTTGTAAGAAGATCTTAACTTTACCTTGGTATCCCTAGATTTGCAATATGGGTGAGTATGGGTCGGATATACTTAACCCGAATACAATGGGAGAAATAACGAGGTGGTTTTTGCTAGAGAGAGGTGTTTAGAGTTTTATGAAAGTGTTCATGAGACAAAGAATGTGGGGCATTATATGCATAAATACACTAGTTTAGTTTTGCCCCTAAGACCAAAACTAACCATAAATCGAGCCTTAGGAGGTGGTATAGGGGGTTTTTGGTTCGCTACATATTGTATTAGGCTAAACTACTCTAAGACATCTTTAATTGCTCAATATTTTGTACAGTATAAGCTAGATACATGAAATCTTATAGGTTTTTGTGTTGTTTTATACTGTTAACTGAGCGACACACTCAAGATGGACAAAGAAATAAATGGTTATTAAACATAATGTGTATTTGTTCAGCTAGGGGACACTAAGTACCAAGTTAATTAACCATGGGAATGTACAAGTAATTTAAGATTATTAGAGAGATTTTGTTAGCTAGTAAATCACAAGGAAATGTTTGTGGGTTTAAACTATCCACATATCGCCACAAGTTAATAACACAAGAATTATATAAATTTTAATGTTTAAGGATCAAAAATGGTATTGCGGTTTTTAGTCAAGTAAGTCCTAGGTATGTCCGTGGTGAGTGCTAAATATATTATTGTGAAACTAAGCCTTTTACGTGACAATAAAAATAAAATACTCAAAGTCAATAATTATCTTTTCTAATAATTATATAACACATTCTTGACGTTAAACCTTAATTTATTTCGTGACCTTTTTACGTTAGATATAATTTTAGTCTACGCGATTTACTAAAAGTTAATTAAAAGCGTAAACTCGTTATCGACCAAAATAAATAGTGACCGAAATAATAGATTCGAAAAACTGTACCTAGAAAATTGAGAACTGTAACAGCTTTGCCTAAAACATCTTTAGCCGTTGTTCATTTCATAAGCCCAAGTGTTTCTCAAAATTCATATTTCAGTTCCAGGCTCCATGGGAAGATGTCATGATGCAAGACACTTGGTTTTGCAACCCTCATAGTGCTTTTGGTGAGTCCCATCTCTTTTTTGGTGGAAATCATCATCGATTGTGGAAAATTTTCTCATCCGAGAACAACTCTTGTTCTTTAGCCTTATGGTGAACCTAAGATTCGCATACCAGTCCATATAGTTAGGGACCGGTGAACTTTCCCCCCACGAACTAAAATTCACATAAGAATTTGAGTTATGTGTAGCGATTGGAGCGGGAAGGATTGACACCATGTTTTTATACAGTAACATCTATTAAAGACTTAACACAGTTTTTAGTTAGCATTAATATACCTCTAATTATTACCAATTTTTAAATTAAGCTAAGATCAAATTTTAGATTCGTTTATGAAGAGGGTTTGCCGTAATCACATCATGTATTTATTATAGGTAACTATGTCTTTGCGACAAATTTCATTCTCTACTATGAAATTCCTAATCTTTTTGAGATATATTGATTTTCTGATCAATGGCATTTAAATCTCAGATCAATGCTCGTCTACTGATTCATGACTGGGAAGCCGAGATCATGAATAAATGGTAAATTTAACCATGCAAAACCCTCATGGTCCCCCGGCACGAGTCCGCTCGAGAATCGCCGAGTCCCACATCACCTCTCACTTATGTTCTCTTATTAATGTACTGGTAAACCACACGTGCTCCATTAACAGCTGATCGGTGGTTTTCACACTGTATATATATAATATAATATAATATATAATTAAATATAAAATATATATATAAGTCTAAAAATCAACAAGAGCATATGATACCGAGAAGTAGTTATAGAAGGATCCGCGGGTCGTTTATCCCCACGAGGCTGAGATGGACATCGATTACAAATCGAAGATTTGAGATTGAGAGAAGAATAGATTTGAGAAGTTGAAAAAGTCAAATTATATAACAACAAACAAAAACGTTTAAGAAAAACCTAGAAATTATGAAATTAAACTAGAAAACGAGGGCCCGAATCCCGAACAAAAAGGGGGAAAAACCTAAAATCTTTAAAAATAACCCTACGAAAAAATTTTCACTTCTAAACTACTCTACGGGACAAATAACGAAGAATGAAAAAGACTAGACCGAAAACGGAGTTCGTTTGACCCAAAAACGAGTCAAAACAAAATCCCGTACCCGGACCCGTTCTTTAAAAGATGAAAAGTTGTAAAAATGACCCTACGAAAAACTTTACAAAGTTTTCTACAACCTTAAGATGAAAAAGATAAATTTTCTAGACAGATGGACAGCAGCGACCATCTGGAAGGCGTGGTCTGTGATAACTTTGTTATTTTTTTATGAATTAAATAAACTTTTAACGAAATTAAATTATAAAAAATATTAAATGATTACGAAAAATTCTGAAATTTTTTCTAAAAATACTTTATACTATGAAGATCCTACGAAAAATGAGAAACACAAAATTTGCTTAAAAAATAAGCCCCGAATAAGCTATTTCAGCTTATAAGCTTATAGGCTCAAATACACCTTAAATACTAAGGCCCTTGAGTCTTTAACGAAAAAGACCCAAGGGCGCAGTTGAGAGTGTGAGTGTAAGAGGGGGTTTTTAATCGACAGGTCCGGTCGAGTCTTGCTCACCCGGACCTCTTGTCTTTCCCCCTTTTTTTATTTTTTGAAAACTCTAGGGTAGAAAGTGTAAGAAACTAAACTAAAGGGTAGGCGGGCAAATTATGAAGAATTTACACTATAATGAAAACGATTAACCTTGGACTATGGAAAAAGTACCAAACAGACCTCGCGACTTGGCTTATTTTTGGCTTATTAAAAAAAATGAGATTCAGCAAAAACTTAAAACTACAAACTTATAGAGGAACTTATTCTAAACAACAATAACAAAAGCACTTTCTACTTTAATCCACTAGATAAGCTGAAAAATAAGCCATTAGTTCCTTTTCACAGAAACTATTGATTAAGAGCTTTTTTATAGATAATGGCTTATTTCTATCTTATAATCTCGATGAAAATGAAAAAAAAAAGAACTAATTAGATATAAGATATGTCAGATTGCAAGAGATTCTAAGAAAAAATAAGCCTAAAGATGTTACCAAAAATATAACAATAAATTGTGAACTGAAAAAGTGACAATTATTTAGGCTTAAAACTGTTTTTATGCTTTATTTCTAATAAGCTAAACAGCTATAATACAAACCTTAAAAGCTGAAAATTTGGAAATAAGCTATGCTAGGAATATAAAACTAACCTAGATAAAAGGTTTTTCAAAATTAAAACTAGAAATGAAAATCAAAATAGAAAATAAGCTAGAAATCTAAATGCTGCTATACTACTTTTACAGGCTAAAATAAGCTGGTCTAAGAACTTAAAATGAAATCTAAAATAATCAATTTTGTAAAACTCATGGACTACCAATAATGTGCTTAATTCTACTTTCTAACTTCTAATGATGAATGCTTAAAAGTAAATAGAAATTTGGCTAGCAAAACGAACACAGTACTGTTTGTTGCTTGAACAAATGGCGAAATAAAAAACCTAAAAGGCGGTTAAAAGCTAAAGTAAAAACTCATAAACTCATTCACTTAGTGCTACTAAACCTACAATAACTAGTTTTGAAACCTAGAATGCTAACAATCACTAAAACTTAATAACACTTAAACTCTAAACCTGCCCTGGTGCTAAGTAAGAAATTTTGAGCTCACAATCATTGAATTCTAATAACTATCTTTTAAAAAACCGTATTTTAAACTTGAACTATGATTAACTCAACTTATAAACGAATTTTATATGACGAAAATAATGTAATGACTATTAGAGTCAAAGACAACTAAAACCAACACTACTTAAGTAGGCAGACTAAACTATTTTGTTCATAAAATCTAATTGAAACTAAAACTTTCAAAACGTTTTCTACACCACTTATACTCAAAAAGACCTAATAAAGCTATTTGTAGCTCTAAAAAAAGATACTAGCTTATTAGTGAGATTAGCTATTACTCTACTAGCTTAGTTAACAGGACTATAACAGAATTTCTCAACTAAAATGAACTTTTAATGAATTTAACTAAACAGCTTTAAAGAAATTGTAACCTTAAAACTATCTAAACATTATCAACATGATTAAGCAATAGGGAACACAAGAACAAGCAATCTTTGTATTAAGCTAAATTTGAATGCTAAAATGAGGATTCTTGAAGAAAATGAAACACTAGTTTTTCGTAGTCTCAGAACTTAAGCCACTCCTGTAGAGTGAGTGGCATGACAAATAAAACCTACTACTGCACCCTAGCCCTTAACAACCCAACCCCCAGCCACCACACCCCAACGCGCCATCACCAACGCACTCCTCTAGATAATCCAATAGAAGCTTATTAATCCTTCTTGCTTCCAAAATGAACTCAAAACTCCTAACAATTGGTTCATCGCTTTAGATGTATAGTTGTAAGCAAATGAGTATATAATGTCTAAGAACACAATTTGTACTGAATTTGAGCTTATAACATGAATTGAGAGCTCAAAAGACGCCTTATGAGAGCTTATTAAAGTAAAACAGCTTAATCTTGAAATCAAAGGACAAAAAGACTTGAAAACTGAAATTATAATTTCTTTCAAATTCGAAAGTACAACAAAAAGAAGAAAGTACAAGTGATCAAAAGCTGAATTTTAAAAACACAAAAGAGAAAATGGTGCTTATGAAAAATGAAAAACATAGAAACTGAAAAAAAAAAATCTCCCCCTTAACAACTACTGTCATCTTCTTTCCTTTTATAAGCTTGGCAGCTTTCTTGAGTTGTGTTTGTTTGTGAAAGCAAAACCCAAAAAAAACAATCTTGACCCTTAATTCTTCAAGGATTATTCATCACAGCCGTTGGATTTGTCATGGGGAAGTGTGGGATTGCCAAGTGGGATTAGTGGAGGAGGGGGGAAAGTTTTATACCTACGGGGAGTTCGATTGGGTAGCAGGGTAAAAACGTTGAGGGTGCAACCCGTGAGTTTGTGTGTGGTTTCAAAAAGGCGGAAAAGTGTTGGGGAAAGACAGAGAATTAGTTTTGGGGAGTTTGACATGTGATTGGTCCCTCTTGAAGTTAGCATAACCTCATTGCAGTCCTTCGTCTTGTGTTTTATAACCTTTGGGGACTTGACCAAAACAAGCCCCAAGGGTTTATTACACTACTTACAATAATCTCGTCCTGGTGTATTACAAGTATGGTGACTTGGCAGATTGCCACCCCACTTGTTTCTTTGAGTAATGTTGCAAATTAGCCCTTGTCTTTACTTTTCTCTTTATTCATCATTAAATATAAGTATTAGGGATAGGGCAATTCAAGCCCGCAAACTTATATTTCATCAATATGTTGACTTTTGATTTGTCGGGGTTGACTTTGCACATTGACCATTTGACTTTTCCTGTTGACTTATTTGACTTGATTGACTTTTTCGGCTTCGATTTGGCTTGTCTTATCCACAATCTTTTTGCCCTTCCGAGTCCGTTTTGGTCTTGTTTTGGCCTCTTGTTTTTTTTTGTTCTTTTCCTTAGTTATTCCGTCCTGCCACAATACGAATTCAGCAAAACAAGCGTATATTTTGCATTTAAAGTCCGTTTTTTGTTATTATTAGCTCGTTTTTAAAGCAAAAGGTATGTGTAATTAAGCACATACCCAACAGCCCCATATGAGAGATGTGTAGGTTTTTATGGGTTAGCATACAATTCACATTTGCTAATCTATAATGAGAAATTTTGGTTTTAAGTACCTATAAATTATACTTTTAATCCTTGTACACACATCCTAATCAAAAGTTCTGCGTACTCCAATGTACGCACAAAGAAGCGAGAAGCGGGTCCAGCGCGAAGCATATTAAAAACTGAACTGAATCTATTAGGTAAACAAATGACCCGCCTTATACCTCTCTTATAGTTTGTTCACTATGGGTGAGCCGATTTACCAATTGACTAACGATGTATTTAGATTTAATGATACATATACAATATAGCAATTATAATATGTATAAGGGATTCTATAAAACATTTAAAAAGTTGGTTCTAATTATAAACATTTTAATATTTTAGGGGTAAATTATAAACAATTCAAATATAATGGTTTCTAAAACTATAAATTCATATTAACATTCAATTGATCACAAGACAATAACCATAATATTCAATTATTTATACTTATCACATGTTAACAACTTACTGATAGATAATTAAGTGCTAATAGAATTAAGCTAAGCCTGACCACTGATGGTTTTTCATACCCAATCTAGATTAACATAAAGCGGACAACAATAATTAATCTAGGGAACTGAATAAAACTACACCCTAAAGGAACTTATAACCTATAAATAACAAACAGCTTAAAAGATATAATCAAATAAATAAATACAGAAAATACAACCTCGAGAAATACAGATTTCTCACACACAGACTACCTTTGGTCGAACTTTGGAGGCAGGTACTCAAACGAAGAGTAGCCTCTAATAGCTTATACAACCCCACTACCAAAGAAAAAGGATTCAACTCCTAAGGTATCGTTATTCACAAGTTGACTCTAACAAGAGTAGGAAAGAAAAAGGAGAATGTGAGCAAAAAAGCCATGGCATGCCCCCTATACATTTATAAGAAGAGGAAGGGACTTGGAATAGCTCTTTGGAGGGATGTTTGATTCTCCTAAAAGACGTCTCATGGGTCTTCCCGGTCCGTTCAACTTAATACACCTTGTATTAGTTCATATTCAGCCCATGCTTCTTTATAATTAGCTTCTAATTAATTTACTAACTATTAATAAATTAATAAACCAATTAATTATACATATAATATTAATTCTAATTAATATTATCTCTCTCCTTTATTATTTCTCTTACGGTCCACTGATAGGCAACCCAAAAAGGACTCTACTATTAAAAACGCCGGTCTTAACCAATTAGTATTAATACTTTTGGACACTAAATCCAACAAAAATAGCATTATTGAATGGTGATTT
Source organism: Tanacetum coccineum (assembly GCA_026074375.1). Lineage (NCBI taxonomy): Eukaryota > Viridiplantae > Streptophyta > Magnoliopsida > Asterales > Asteraceae > Tanacetum > Tanacetum coccineum. Next base: position 24,528 of record BQNB010041409.1, read on the forward strand.
AGAGGAGGAGGTATATATGAAGCAACCAGAAGGATTTATTATGCCTGGAAATAAGCATAAGGTGTGTAAATTAATTAAATCATTATATAGACTCAAGCAGTCTCCAAAACAGTGACATCAAAAATTTAATGAGGCTGTCTTGTCTAGTGGGTTTGTACTAAACCAGTCTGACAAGTGTGTATATTGCAAATTTGATAAATCCGGTAATGGAGTCATCATTTGCTTATAAAACGGAAGAGTTTTTGTTATCAAAATTTCTCCATGAAGGACAGGGGGAGGCTGACGTGATCCTTCGTATAAGGATTAAACGTGAGGACAAGGGTATAACAATTACTCAATCACATTATATTGAGAAAATACTCAAGAAGTTCAAATGTGATGATTGTTGTCCAGTCAGTACTCCTTTGGATCCGACTATCAAACTTATGGGCCTAAAAACAAGGCAGGTTGTAGATCAACTAGAGTACTTCCAGAGCAATTGATTGAATGATGTATGCAATACAGATCACAAGACCAAATATACTTATCTGTGTGAAAATTAAGTATGTACACTAGTAATCCTAGTAAGGGGGGGGCCGCGCCACCCAATGGTATTCTAACCACCATCCATGACATACTAACACAAACTTCCTCTTGTACATCCAGTCCCTTTCTCCACAAACACATCAAGCTCCACGATTCAACGATATCAACGAACTCCAAGGGTTACAACAATCGAATAGGATAACAAATGAATATCGAGTCAAAGGCTAGAATGCATATAGGAGATTCCACATATGCAAGTAGACGTGGGTCAAATGACATAAGAATCCTTTGAAAAAAAATACGTATATGCACCGAGTGAAAACGCAACGAAAGAAAACCAACAAGCGTACCACGACAAATGAACACATAAAAAAATCAATACTAAAGACGGAAATTCTTATACCAATTATCGACTTTACTCGAAAGACCAAATTAAATAATGTTTTTATAAAAATCGATTTAAATTAAGAAAGTCACTTTAAGTATAAAAATCATTTTAAATAATAATGAAATTGTCTTAAATGTAATCTTTGAAAAATTCATTCTGGTTGTCATAAAAAAATCTAGAGATGGTTATCTAATGGTATATCGTATCTTACCACTATGAATCACTTTAAACCAGCTTTTTATAATAAAATAAAATTTATTAAACCACTCAAAAATTTTCATATCCTCTTTGTATAGACCATTTAAACATATTCTATTTACAAAGATCATTTTAAGCATAGTTTTTCTCAAACACTAACACAATACTTCCAAAGAGTTTTATAATTAGACATCAATTATGAAATATGTTACTCAATCAAAGGACACCATAATACCAACAGGGATCGTAAAACACCGTACAGACTCTAACATAATTCTATTGTTTGAAAACGAAAGAAAATACCAGGAACCATATACTCGAAATAAAATCAAACGAACTCGTACAAGAAAACTCATGCGAGACGTTACGTACCCAAAAGAAAACGTAAGGTCTTATCCAAAATAACGATCAACAGAGCAAACCTAAAAGCATCGATACTAACACGTCGCCAACGGGTTACGAAAACCAAGGGATATACAACCAAGGGAGTAATGATTCACACTAATATGTTAGGAACAATTAGTGCTCAAAAGAAACATTTGATACTCATACGAGTAATCAATGCAACGAAAGAACTAACAAAATGCGCCTATATCTGAAAGATCAGATTCCGAACAACCAATATACATCGAGATGCCGAATAGGAAAACTCGGGTATCCTTACTAACAAAGTACGATGAAGGGATGTTAAGCTTAGACTTAGGAAATCCGAACAAACAACCAAGAAAATGAATAACCTCTATAATAGCAATACAAGGTATCCGCAAATACTAGATAGAAGGGAAACTTACTATCTATACAACTCAACTTAACATATCATCCAATTAGGGTAAGAGAATAATTATCTACCCATACCACCATCCTTATCATGAATACACATATCAATAAAAAAACATATTACACTACCATCTTACAACCAAACACAAATAAATGCAATCATGGTCACAAGTCTACGTGTGTGATGCCTTTATAATTATGTTGGCCACCATAATTATAAGTGCCTCCTTTCACACGTGTACTTACTTCCAAGATTACCCAAATCAGTCATAATTCACATATAAGCACATATACCATATTGCATATCTTAAACCACTCCAACTTAACACATAAAGGATGCTCCATCAAATAACTACTTACTTATATCAAAATAAAATCGAAACGACATAAAGGAACGAAAGTCTCGCAACGACTTCCAAAATACGAAATATCCGAAAGAAATAATCAATAACAACATGACGAGGTAAAGGACGGGATAAACTTATGCTGGGCCTCGCTTGGGTTTGACTTTGCATCCGCAAGAATCACCCAACTCCGCGGGTCCAGCCTTACTACGCGCATCCGACAAACGATCCACTATCCTATCTCCTTCGGTTCCACAAGAGGCTCCTCTTATGGATCCTTATAACGCTTAAGTCCAGTTGGGAAAACGGTTCCCCAATGAGACTTCTTACGGGTGGGGGAAAACATAGCTAAAATACTAAGAAAGTAATACGTATCATATCAGATAATGGTAGGCAAAATAACTAAAATGACAACTTAGCAAAATACGAGATATATAAGCTATGCAAAAATAGATGGGAAGCATAGCAGTTATAGCATTAAACACTTAAGCCCTAAATGCATCTACATGAAGGACCCCTAGGTTATAGTCTAGGCTCAACCACCTACTTCTCTATAACCAAAGGCTCTGATACCAATCTGTCACACCCCGCCAAGGCGGAAACACGAGGCGTAACGAGAATGAATATCATCACAACACAATGGTGTCTATAAAGAGAAACTAATATGCATGAAATAAACAAAACATAGACACAAAGTGTCATGAAAATACCCAAAATAAATCGATTAATTCAAAGACGTCTTATATTGAAGAAAAGGAGGTTCTCGCCAATATAAAGACATTCAACACCTAAGCAATTCAACAACCCAAACATTTAATCATCCAAACAATGCAAAACATAAATTAAGGGAGAAACTCCGCAATGCAACCTAAGGTCTCTCTCTAGCCACTTCTCTTAGTCTTAACATCCTCATGATGCTCACCTGAAAATGATGCTTAAAACGTCAACATAAAGTTGGTGAGAGTCATAGGTTTAAGACACACATAACAATCCTTTAAAACCAATTACTGTGATAAATAAAACATAGCATAGCAGGACATTAAACGAACTATCATACAAGCTAACATGCAAACACACCAAACCATGTTGAGACGGTCACGCTCAACATCACAAACAAGGGAACGGAACGTGTCCCACGATCCACAACAATGAGACGATCACGCTCACTATCAACAATCCACAGCAATGAGACGATCACGCTCACTACTAACAATCCATCAATGTCTTGAGACGGTCACGCTCAAGCACAACAAACAAGGGAACGGAACGTGTCCCACGATCCACAACAATAGCAAGTAGCACATAACATACAATAGTCACGTATAGCCCATGCCTCATTTAAAACACATTATCACAGTAACTAAAACATTTAAACTCATAGCATCATTTTCACCCCAAGAAAACATAAGAAAAAGGGGCTATGAAACTCACCTGATGCTTAAGCAAATTCCAAATCCTTGCACGAAACTAAACAATCAAAACAAACACGTGTTACACGCGACCAAGCCAAATGCTTATGCCCATGTAACAATCATATGATGGATGTCTAAGGTGTTTAATTACCCTCATGGGTCACCACGACACCATGCCCAACCTTAACCAACATGTTTACACACTTTTCCAAAGTCTTACAATTTACCCGAAAACGCAGAATTTTGACATCACTTTACCATTTTCTAAACCATACCTACTGAGCTTTATAAATTTTACCAAAAATCACAGGTTCAATATCATGAGTTTACTATCTCCATGATTTTTCCACTAATTTATTTCCCCTCTTAAGTGCCCCAAATAAAATCAAACTTTTAACTACTCAGTTTCGGATCTGATCGCACACTAAAAAGTTTGGACCTAAAAACCATACTTAGACTCCAAATCAGAAGCTCTCCTTTGGGGGATTTTTAATAGACACATAGAACTAAACTCCTGTAGGTTGGATAATCACCTTCCATTTTGAGGGGAAAATTTGAATTTCAAATTTAAGTTTTTAATAAAAATTTTCTTTTAATTAGAAAATATTTTGTTTAATTATTTTTCTCGTAACCGAACATATAATGACTTCCCGACCTTAAAACATGCGAGACTGGTGTACAGGAAACTAACTTCTCATGACCTACATCATAGACACCGAAACTTGACAAAAATCCTATTATACCATCATCGAGATAACATCCGAACAACACAGCCCAAATTTGCCCAATCTAAACAAAGTTCTAACCCGATCTAAACCTAACGATATACACAACTCGCATCTACATAGATTACTAAAAACCCTAATTTATTATCAACTTAATTTTAAAGAATATTATGAAACCCTATATCCACCATAACCTTGACACATGAATTAAATCAATATTAAACTAATTAAGAAAACTAAACATACCTTAAAGCTTGTTTTCCTCAAAAATCAAAACCTTAATTTTTCTTCTTCTTTTCTTGAGGTATTCGGCCGACTAATGCAAGAGGAGGAGAAGAAAATTTCGTTCTTAGAGTATTATAGGTTAGTATATATAGGATAAAAATTCCCTAATAGAATTCCCTAGTTAATTGGGCTATGATTTTCTTCTTTTTAATCTTTTTTACCAAAACAGCAGGCCGAATATATGTAGCATATATATTTAATTTATTTATTTTTTATTTATTATTAATTACATATTAACTAACTTTCCATAAGTTTTTATAAAAACCTAAGCTTCATTGAGTAAACCTTTTTGGCGTAAACCAATTTACTTAGGCTTTTAAAATAAATAACTTTTCATTTTTATTAAACCTAACTTTCCAAAAATAGAAATTTAATTTCTTTCTTATTCTAAACCAACTAAACCCTATTCATACCTAATTTTAACTAACACATAAATAAGTAAACTAAAATAACTTACAACATTAACCGCAAAAACGCCAAACCAACAAAAGACATTTCCTGCCACCAAAGTGAACGAAAAGAACTTAACCAAATCATCCACCATCCAATCCCAATGAGAACGACTCACAGCTAATGGATTTGATTACCAACCTCTCTACAACATTCCACATAACGCATATAAACACATAAACCATACATTACAACAGATTCATAAGTCAACACTAACGGTTTGACTAACCTGCTCAAGTCATGGTTGTCACAGTATCCCCTCCTTTAGGAAATCTCGTCCCGAGATTTAACCAAAAGGTTCAACTCTATTATTACCAAACAATTAATCGAGGATACTTATCTTTCAAGTAGTCCTCACCCATACCCATGTTAACTCAAAGTTTACCCTTTGAGAAATCCAACTACACCAATCACAAAAGATATCTACCACTAACAACTTTGCCTGCCCATAAAAGGGTACGCATAGCAGCATAACCGCTCAAACCAAAAGAAACATCCAACTACCTGAACCTCGCCCGTCATCGAGGAAACTCGTCAAAAACCTTAAGTTGCATAACAACGTCATTTACAACCCGGTCTCGCAACTCATCAAACAAGAACTGTCTTAAAACCAAGTTTTAAGTTGTTACAAGGCCTAACGTTTTTTGAAGAATCGACTCGACTTTGAGTTTATTCATAAAATAACTTTAACCAAATCACACAAACACATCTAAGGGCATACTAAGGTTTACAAGAAACCTTACGTACCCAACTTCAACTAAAACTCCCCATGATCCCATGCTCATTGAACAAGTGTGAAGCTTATTAAATAAGACGTAGGCCCTTCCTTCGAGGTCTGATGGGCCTGTTAGGCTCCCATGGTGGGCTGTCAAGCCCAAAGTGACCCAAAAATGGTCCTTTGGTTTACTAGTTTGGTTCTAGGGTTCTAATCCTTTCGTTAAGCACTCGCTTGGATTTATCAACCACGATCAATCACATGCAACTTCCCCTTACTTAGCTAATGACCGTTACCAAGCCCAAGTTTGTTGCGTTTTAAGCAAATGTTTTACATAAGAGGTTTTTATATATTTCTGAATATACAAGTGCATTTCATATGAGTTACTTTCCTTGCATTTTAAAATGATAACGTTAAGCATTAAGCCATTGAAAACTTAACATGTTTAATACACTTTGTAAATGCGATGCACCACACAAGTTTATGTAACGTATAATGTAACTTACGTGAACCATGCATGGGTCGAACCATGTATGTTCATGCTCACATTAACTTTGTTACACACAAGTTAACATGACTCTTTTCTACTAGACATGAATAAACGACTAGAATATAGATAAATGTAAGCTTAGTTTAACTTACAATAGTCCTAGACTCTTGGTTTTAGATTGCGAAGCAAACCCAAATTGTTTACATCCCAAACGTGTATAATCCTAAGCTTCAAAGCTTGTATACCCGAATCCTAGCACACGTGGACCTACCTAAGAGCTTATATGATGATCGTAAAACTTTACTTGTCTTCCCTAGATTTGCAAACTGTGGTTTGCATAAAGTCTGGTTATAATTAACCCAAAACAATGGGGAGAAATGAGGGTGGTTTTTGCTAGAGAGAGTGTTTAGGAGTTTTAGGAAATGTTTAAGTGTCAAATGTATGTGGGTATTTATAGGCTTAATAACTAGTTAGCTTCCTTTAGTCCTAAACTAACCACAAATCGAGCCTTAGGAGGTAGTTTAGGGGTTTTTGGTTAGCTACACATTGTATTAGGCTAAACCACTCTAGTACAATCTTATTTGCGACAATATTGGTACAATGCATAGAACCAATGAAATCTTATGGTGTTTTGTGTTTGATTTATCTTGATAACCGCGGGCATCAATATGGGACAAAGGAAATAAATTGGTTTATTCTCTCCATTGTGTTATTTTGATTAGTGGGAACACTAAGTACCTACAGTTTTAATATAACCATGGTCATGTCCTGAGCGCGAGAGATAGCGCGGGATCATTATGGATTTGTTAGCTATAAATCAGCAAGTGGACGAATGGTTTTTGTGTGTGAGAGAGCAAACCACCACATTCGGCCACAAGGTTTAATAAGGTAAGAATTATAATATTTTTTGTGGTTAAGAGGATCAAAAGTACACATTGGTTTGAGTCTAGGTAAGCTCTGGGTATTTCCGGGTGTGGTCACCACTCATGTATTTTATTGCGAAACGTAAACTTTTTACGTGACCAATAAAAATAAAATACTCAAAGTTAATAATTATCTTCTTAATAATTATATATTACTTGGTTGGTGTAAACCTTAATTTATTTGGTGACCGTTTACATTAGATGATTATTTCTAGTCTACGCGATTTAGCTTAAAAGTAAATTTAAAAGTAAACGCGTATCGGACCAAAATAAATAGTGACGAAAAATAGGAGTCGTAAAATGACCTGAAATTGAGAAATGTTACAGTCTCCACCCGTTAAAAGAGCTTTGTCCTTAAAGCTTAAGAACTTCTAGTGGTTGACGAAGCCCGGTTTTATGAAAGTTTGTGGTAATTTTCTATTTGAACGAATCTTCATGTCTCCCATGTAACTCACACCAGGAACCTCTCCTAGAGCTGAGTCCACCAACCTTAACCAATGGGTATCCGGCTTCAAAAAAAAAACATCAATCAACACAAACAATCAAGGGCGTCAATGCCATTCTTGCAAATAGTATTCTTGCTGTTCAAATCTTTAGATCTCGCCAGTTCCATGCGTTTCAACAGGCTCTTCCACACACGTGGCGGCTTATCGCCAACATGAATTCCTTTAACGGGCATTAACTAATGGTTTCGTCGACTGTATAATTTCTTCAAATTAGACACACCTGAAAAGTATGATGAACTCTGCTCAAGCTCTTGAGGAAGTCCAGCCTGTAGCTCAACTTTCCCCCAACTTGGCTAACACCTTAAAGGTCCCGACATATCTCGGGTTAACACTCCCTCGCTTACGGAAACGTACAACCCTGTCGCGAAGTAGACCTTGAGCCATAACCATATCCCCCAACTTCGAATCCATTGGGCTTTCGCATCAACATCAGCGTCACTCCTTTGTCGATCCTGAGCACTTGAATTCTCCTGACTTGTATCAGTACGATATTTTCCGTTATATCTTGATCAATTCTGGTCCATTTAGTTGAAGCTTCTCTAACTTCTTCAGCGCCAACACACAAGGTGATCGACATTTTGGCCAATCAAGTGCCTCATAAATGGTGCGCCCTTTTAATATCTACACGGTGATAACTGTTGTTATATGAAACTCGGCTAGTGGCAAATGCTTAACCCATCCCTTGCCAAAATCGGGGGGGGGGGGGGGGGGGGGGGGGGGGGGGGGGGGGGGGGGGGGGGGGGGGATCACGCAAGCATGTAGCATGTCCTTGAGAGTTTGGATAGTTTTTCTCACTCAGCTCTGGCCGTCGGGTTTTGATGAAACCAGAGCTCATTACTATTCAATGTATCCCAAGAGCTTTTCTGAAAAGATGCTCCAGAAATTTCTGTGCGATCTCCCCATCACGATCACAGATGATTAAAACAGGTATTCCGTGTCTTGTTACTATCCTGTTCAGGTACAACCTTGCCAACTTGTCCAATGGATCATTCTCCCTTATTTGGCAAGAAGTGAAACAGATTTTTATCAGTCGAGTTCACAATCACCCAGAGGTTGTTCAAAATCGGAGGTGACGACTTAGAAGTTTTGTGATAAAAATCCATCGTGATATTATCCACTTCCACTCGGGTATTAGCTTGTTGTACTAACAGTCCTGATGGCCTTTGGTGTTTGGGCCTTGACCCACGAATATGCAGCACATTGCTAACATAGGGTGGCAATGGTCAGCCTTCATGTTGGCACACGAATATAGCTTCTTCCATGTCTTGTACATCTTTTCTGAACCGGGAAATTGATAGAGTATTCGACTTAGTGGGGCATTCGTGCATAATGCACGAATCACAATCCTTCCATAGCAGGGGTAACAGCTCCCTGCCGTTTAAACATAAAGTCCCATCGGCGCGTGGTTCTAACTTTTCCTTGGGTATATCCTTCCTGATCATACCGCCTACATCTTCATTCTCAATATTTTCTGGTTTCAAGGCTTTGATCTGAGCTTCTAATATTTGTTTGGGAAGATCCAAGCTAATAGTTATGACTATGGCTCGAACCCGCAATGGCTCAATCCGTTCCTTACGGCTCAATGCATCAGCCACTATGTTTGCCTTCCCTAGATGATAACGAATGTCACAATCGTAATCACTTAGCAATTCTAGCCAACGGCGTTTGCCTTCCCTAGATGGAAATAAGTCGATTTGGAATTCCACTGGTCGAGTCAGAGGAAGACCCGGCAAGTCCTCGAGAAACACTTCAGGAAAGTCTCGGGTGATTGGTACGTCCTTAATTTGTTTTCCTTCCGACTTGTCCTCCTCTTTCTTGGCGGATATCTGCGCCAAAAAGACCTGGCATTTTCCTTCGCCAAGTTACACTCGAGCTTTTGAACATGCGATAAATGTCAATGAGATCTCTCCCGTTGCTACTTTCGTTGCACAAAAATTCAAAGTTTCTATTCCCATACAACTGAACAAGTTTCTCAATCAACACAAACGATCACGGCGTGACATCTTCTTAACCATCCATAGTTAATAATTGACGTCGAAAACTACCTCCAGTTTCTACGGGCATTAGATCTATGTTGAAAGGATGGTCCCTAAGAAATTTAAAGTGCAACCTCGTATAATAGTGTCTATCCCGACTATTATTCCATCAGCTTAATTTGACATCATAACTTATTTTCTAATGGAGTTGGAGACGATGTTAATCACTCTACTTACTAGCAGTAGGATATAAAAGCTTCTATCAGGCCACTCCAGTAATCAAAATAAGATAGATGCATAATGGTTGTTAAAGAGGAACGTACCCCGTGACACAGACATAAGAGTCTAGGTTGTCCTGATGCATTCCCTCTCCTTCTCAGAAAGTCCTAACTGCATAACAGACACCCAGCCTTGCTGCATCCCCATTCCTCCATCTTCTTCTCAACTTAGGACATATCTCTCTTGAAATGCCCAGGTGCTCCACACTCAAAACAACAGTCCCTTTGGGAGCTAGCCCCATTGCCCTTTTCTGAGTCTTAGCAACATTTGTGTTGCCATACTCTTGGCAATCGTAGGCAAATTGATCCCTACCTTGATTGCAGCTTGTGGCACTTCCTGGGAGTGCACGGAGCCATTATGGTTGAAAATGGTCTACTTGGTGCACTGGGCAAGTTTTCCCCCATAGGGTTTCTTCTCATCAGTCCCCTTATGTAGACCTTATGGCTTATCATTAATGCTTCTATGAAGGGTGTTTGTTGTAGACCAGGGTTGTATTCTGGAGAAAACAAACCGCCTTCCCACTGTTATCAAAATTTTCCGCATAGGTACAGAGTTTTTGATCCATCAAGTCGTTGGCTAACTCAATCGTCTCATCCAACGTCTTAGGCTTGGAAGACTTCACATTCCCAGAGATGTTATCAGGAAGTCCAACGGATGTACTTGTTGAGGCTTTCTCATTTCAATAGCACAAAACTTGGTTATCATCTCAGGGTTAGCTATTGGAAACGTTTCTGTGAAAGTGGAACAATCTTTCCCATTGACCTTAGGTTCCACACTCAATTTCAGTTTTTGATCTACCCGATGGACAATACTTGTTCGCATTTTCCTCTTGAGTCCTTCCCAAGTCATTGCATATGCCTCGGGACCTACGGTTCTTATCTGACCGTTCCCACCAAGTTCAAAGCAGCACCTAACAGAGTGCAGGTGGCAAACTTTACCTGATTCTCCAATCGCCAACAACCACAAATAATAGAAAACTGACTCCATCTTTAACAATCCACCGAGTTAAACCAACCACGCCTTCATTCCTTTGAAGTTCAAAGTTGACATTTCAATGAAAATCATCCCTCATAGTAACAAGGGCATGCATGTTTGCACAATCCTTCAGTCATTCCCCGTGCGAATGTGCTTGTGTCTCTATGGTGGAGTTTCGCTGAAGAGCTTGATCAATCATAGCTTGGACGGATTCTGGAGTCATGTTGTTTGGGTTAGTGTTGTCAGTAAGGGTATTCTGTCCTTGTCTGGTCGTAGGTGCCATGATTTGTCTAGATCACAAAAGACAAAACGTGAGGTTATAATCATGACAGAATATAATAATGTATAGACGAGACAACAACACAAGAGAGATACATAACATAAACACATCTATTTCATTTATAACTTGGTAAATTTTACATGAAATAGTTGTTGGTACACAAAAATACAATACAAAAGATCAAGGCTTTTGCTATCGGGAAACCCCTAATACTAACAAAATGCCATTACAATGACCTATGCAAGATAACATAACATAAATCTCTCTAGACTTGACTATCACATCCATCGAAGCATCCTGATGATCAAGAATCCTACGCATCTGGTGCTGGCTGCCTACTCTCCACCGCTCGCACTCGCAGTGCTAACAACTCACTTGCATGTCTCCCATCTCTCACCTATGTCCTCTCATCACAATGGAGTAGTCTCCTAACCATATGTGACTATAGACGCCTATGGTCAGACTGCAGTAAGCGCTGCTATCAATCAGACCTAGCTGCATCTAAAAGCGAGTCCTCATGTACCTGATGTTTGTGTCTGAATGAGAGTACCCCTGCAGCTATAGCTATATCTGATTCCTGGATATAGGTCTCGTGTGCATACACATGATCACGGTGGGTCTGAAGCTCCTGATGGATCGCCTGACTCAATCCTATCAAATGAGCATAAGCCTCTCGGGAAGCATAAGCCTCCTCCTCCACCATCTATACTGTCTCCTGGAGAGTCATCCTATCCCCCATAAGTAAATCGACCCGCTGCGAGTCCATATCGACTCGCTATGATATACAAGACCTACTATCCTGAGCATCCTCTAGTAAAGCATACAAGTCCTGCTTATCCTAGCTCATGAGCTCATAAGCTTTGTAAACCACAAGTTATTAGCCTCTCCCACAGGTCACTAGGTGCATCTCAGAACTCCTGTCTGCAGATCTACCCAAGTAATCCCTAAAACAATACCCAACCTCACTAATGACCATCCCTTCTGTCTTGCTTCCGCATTTATACGGTGCATGACAACCATAATACTACACCCCTCGTTCTCGAGGTATGGTTCTGGCAGTATACTACTCTCCCCGAATCTCATATCTGGAGCCTAGAGCGTGGACAAACACAACCTCTTGCGAGGTGGACTGCATCGGTACTACGAGAAATATCATCCCTAAGGGTCAACAATGTGTGTGTATGTATAGAGATAGGTGCTTATGGTGGAGTAGGAGGTGATGCAATGCGGCATGTAACTGCATCAATAAAGGACCTAGTGTGGATTGCTATCCTCGCAGATCGTCCTGGATCTGGGTTGGACACCCTCAGCTGATGGTAGTCTAATGGTGATGGCACAGGTGGTGGTGATGAACTGAACAGGTGGGGCCTTTGCACCTAAGCACAGGAGTTCATCTCTTTACAGAGGGTGGTGATAAGAGAGATAGCGTGGAGATGGTAATGGAGTAACATGTGCTAAGAGATAAAACACCTCTCACATCCACACGACCCCCTGGTGTAGACAAGGGATATGGAAGCGAGGGCCTGAACGAGCTGCGACCCTCAACCATCAGACGGTACATCCTAGCCCCAATACTGTAATGTTCCTGGAGGGTGGTGGTCACTAAGACAGCGACTAACTGGGGAGTATCCCCGAACCCACACCCCTCCAGGATGAGAAGTGAACACAGCCCTCATCTAGTAGGTATTACACCAATAGATTCGGCCAGAGCTTAAAATTCTCCCTCCTCCTCCACTTCACCCTTCTCGTCCTCATCATCCTCATCTCTATCGTTACGTCATCCCAAGTATGAATTGCCCCGTCATGCGTCATCTCCCATCATCTCCCCCATCCATAGGATAACTTCAACTGACATCCTCATACAGTCCTTTGGAGATCCTCTTTGGGATCCGACACGGTAAACATACCGGTGACTCAAGCAGTCGGTCGTAAATCAACAGGTCACAAGTCGTAATGGATGCTGCTTCGACCCGGAAACGCCAATGAGCTCATCAGAACCTGCCAACTGTATATTTTAGACCCATCAGGGTAATATCAAGGCCGCTTACACAGATTCACAACGATTATATCTTCAGCGATCATAGACACGCACTAGTACTACGAACATAGGCGCTCACGGCTCATACTATCCTTGTCCCCTTCGATGCGGTATGGTTGACTGTTTATTGTGGTATCTCCTCTAGGCCTGGTATTAATCAACTGTGTGATAGGTGGTGGCTACTGCGGCTTGCAAGGAGAGTCCTCCGCATACGAAATCCCTAAATACTTATGACTTTCCGTTTGGAAATATCCTCCTTATCTCAAGATACCATCCTCACACAATCGCACCCCGATTAAACCAAACATAACTCTTCCCTGGCTCTCATGTATCGGAGTAACCAAAGTTGGCGTAAGTACACACGACGCATATGAACACGATACAGAAAGAACCCATGAACTATAACCGTTGCTTCAAAACGCGAGCAAAAAATCTCTAACTTACTAAACAGCGAGCTCATTTCACTTTATAATACAGCGAACAGACACGACACTCGGTTCAACAAGAGTGAGATATACCGACCTAGTCATAGCTTAATATATAAGAGTACTTATATGATAAATAATAATACAACTGTAGTCTAAATATATACGCATATATCATCATGTAAGCACTTAGTAACCTACTAATCTACAATACAGTTGTACATATCATAAAAAATAAATCATACTAATTGCTAAGATGCAACACAACTTGCAATATCAGCGCGCCATCTATTATTGATCCCGGTCACATATCCTGAATAAGGATCAACCGAAAAAACAAGCGTTAGTGAGCGAAAATGGTTTATCAGAGTCCAGCACAAAACACTTCTATGCTACCATGGATTCTCTATATACCATGGTGCGCTCTGTAATCAATTCATTTGTAACACCCTCAAATCTGGGTCTGCACGCGTGAATGCTTGAATATCCGAGGGCTTACTGATCCATATAGAACAAACAGCACACGATATGAGACGACCACTAAACGTGATCGTTATACGCCACACAAAGAAAATTGGATTTAACAAAATACCTTGTTTGTATCTAATCAAACACTTCATGCTTCAAAATGTTCGCGATCAACGATAAGTGAAAGATTTTGCGTTTATCAACAAATGTTCCAAAATGTTAATACGCCCAAATCTTTATTACTACTGACTTCTTCCAAAGAGATCTGACCCCAATGCATCTATTAGCATCTCGTGCTAATTGGACACTGAGAAAACATGCATAAAACGTCCAAGATAAAGTCGGTAAAGCACAATTAGGTATCAAGTAGAATTCAAATTAGGCCGAACCGCAAAGGATTTCCAACTGTATGATTAATCAAACAGATGCAAACATCATAGAAAGTAATTACGTTTTCCTAAGCTCATAAACACTCGAAACTCGATGTGTAAGAATGCTATAATTGCCAATAAATGCCCGTGAATGATAGTTCTAAACAACCCGCAAACATCACCCAATCCACATGGAGGGGAGCGAGGGGGCGCGGGGGGGCTGGGAGGATTGTATTGTCCAGCAAACTCCCGTGCACAGTGAATGAACGCATCTACTCAACCCAACGGAGTATGTCAATCCCAAATAGATCTATATTAATAACATTCCGCGCTCACCACCAAATCTAGTAATGACAATTCAGATAAAGGACTTCAGATGGATATTCGCTACTTAGCAAATCACTAAACTTTGCTATTAGAATGTACCACTTGCGTCCAATTTTTAGTAAAACAAAGGCATGTATCTCACCCCACATACTCCAACTTACCAAGATAAAAAATCATCCAATTTACAATCTATACAATCATCTCTGTAAAACCCGCTATGAGCAATGAAACTTCCCCTTAGTAAATAGCCCTCTGACAAATTAACAAAAAATCCAAGTAGAAATAGAATCACCACCGTCAAATACCTAAGTAAATCACGGTCAAGTCTTAGTCCCTCTACAGTTTAAGGCTAAAGACGTAACACGTAAAAAACAAAATTTCTAGTTTATATATACTGATATCACTATGTGGAGGTGCATATTGTTTATCGTAATTTGTAATTTCTTGATAAGCTATTTGGAAGGTATAAACAAACGATTATTACATGACCCTTGTATACGTAAACGTTACTAATAAAAATTCCTATTTATTAAGTCGTAGGTGTTAACCGTATACGCAATCCTAATAACATTGTCCGATATGTCAAGAATGTTTATTAAACTCGACACTTTCTTCTTGAGTTCTTATAAAATAACCCATAGGTTCCATCAATACAGAAGACACAGACCCCCTAGGTGTTATAAAATATATACTATTTTACATTTTTAAACCCTTAAGGTTCCACTTGTATACATTTGGTCCTTTAACTTTACAAAATTATACTTTAGGTCCTTATATGTTCCAATAGTCCCTAAAGTTTCTGAAATGACAAAAACAGTCCCTCAACTTACAAAAATAGGCGACGAGTACAAAAGTTGAACCCCTCAAGCGTAATACTTTCCAAGTTAAACACAAACCCATTTCTATATCCCCATCTAACCATGTCTAAAACATCACATTTTAAGCCCGATTCAAAGATTCTAACAAGTGCGCAATTGGTATATATTACTCATTCAAGTAAGTCATAGCAAGCTAAAACACTTCTTTAATAAATATTCTGACTCGGATAACCTAGCATCTCTTTTATGCTTATAAAGAAGCTTAAAGTCGCATTATGAGCAGGCGACCGTTAAGGCCAATAATCTATATTAAAGGGTCCAAAGGAAATTCAAAGGGGGGTGTGAAGTACATAAGCCCTCTCTTAAGTATTCTTCAATACAACTAATAAGACTAAAAAAAAAGCCTCGGAGGTGAGCTTATTAAGCTATTCTCCGAAGCTTATTCGTATTAATAGCACCAATAACTCAACCCGAAAGTTTGTAAAAAGGTTTCCTTTATTATACAACTTATTTTCTAGACTTATTAAGCTTTATCTTGGGTCTGATTAAGCTGATGTTACTGCGTGGCTTATCCAATAAGCAAATAAGTTCGTTACCTAGCTTTTTGGGCCCAATAAGAACCCGAATAGTGTTCAAGACATTTTGGCTTGGTCCCTAAGGTCCAATAGTTATTCCAAGGGTTCCATTAAGCCCCATCATAACTGTATAAAGTTCACAAATATAACAAGATTTTTAAAAGCTTACGTCTAGAGCTTATTGGCTTGCATTGGACTCATTAATGGGCTAACGAGCCCATTATGACACTTTCCGGCAAGGTTTTCATTTACTAACAAGTATTAGAGGTCCATGTACGAGAGTCCAATAAGTATAGGTTACACAGCCTTAAAAAGGCTCGTGGGAGTTTATATAAATAAAACCATCTAGCCCAAGCGCGCCCTTCCTCGAGAGCTCTGATGCGGCATAGTTGGGCATCCCAACGGTACGGGGACCTGTCAAGCCCAAAGTGACCCGAAAATGGTCCTTTGGTTTACTAGTTTGGTTCTAGGGTTCTAATCCTTTCGTTAAGCACTCGCTTGGATTTACCAACCATGATCAATCACATGCATCTGTCCTATGAGCTAATGTACGCGTTCCCAAAGCCCCAAGTTGTTTTATCGTTTAGCAAAATTTTACGAATATGTTTTCTTTTATATATATTTCGAATATATCAAGTGAATATTTCATAAGATGTTTCTTATTACTTGATTTCTAAATGATACGTTAAGAGCTAACTCGACAACTTATACATGTTTTATACACGATGGAAATTGCTTCTGTCACCACACCAGTGTTAATGTACGTATAAAGTACATGCGTGATAAACCATCTGCATGGAGTCGAAACCATGCCATGTAAACTCATTTTGTATAAATTTAAAGGTTTCAAATTATTAATGAGTTTTCATTCCATTTCTCCCCCTTTTTGTCAAATTCAAAAAAGAATGATCGTCGAATTGTTGTAGAAAGAAAGAAGTCGACGATATCAAGACTCCCCCTTGATGTATGCTCCCCCTCGTTTGGGGCACCAAAGGATCGATCTTACAAAAAAATTTTGCTACAAAACAAAGTTAGAAGAACAAGTGCAAGATAATATATTCTCAACTAGTAGCACTCATAGCAATTCATGCAAGTTAAATCATAAAGTGGCTTCATTCATTACTTAATAAGCTCATACAAGAAGCATTGATTTCAATTGAAGCTAAATACAAGATAAGACAAATTCATACTATAATTATATGAATCATTACAAGATAAAGTAGATAAGCATAAAATAAAAACATATTAAGGCATAGAGCTACACTAGTGGATTCTTGAATTGTAGAAGATGCCGTAATCAAAAGATGGATGGTCGATTATTTAGGTATATTGATCATATGAGAATGATTAATGAAAGAGGGAAAAAGATGAGGTTGGTGACACATGGTTTAGAGGGGTACGAGTTTGAGGTATGAGACGGGTGAGAAGAAATTGAATGAAGTTGATTTCATTTCTCAAGGAGTAGAATTGGTGTTTAGAATACTTACAATGAGAAAAACTTGAGTGAAATTCAACTTGGGCATGAGAAGGAGGATGAATTAGTTGCGATGGTGGTGAAGGTGGTACATGAATGTAGCCGTTGGATGGGTTAGTGTGTGAATCAAGGATGGTGGAGATGTTGTGAAGTTGGTTGATCATTTGATCTCTTAGTGGATTGTATGATGGTGGTGAAGGAGATTGAAAATGGACTCTTGGAGGAAGTAGAGGTGAGTCTTGTTGGGAAGAAGGTGATAATTTTAGAGTGGATGTCTTGCATTTTCATACTTGTCTTATTGACATTCTTGGTTTTCTAGAGAAGTTTGGATGGTGGTTTGAGCAAGACATTGGTGGTGAGAATGAGGATGATAATGATATGAAGTTGGTGATGGTGAATGAAGGAGGAAGGATGAGTTAAATAATAGGAGTAAGAATAAAGAGTGGAAAAGCATGGTGTGGGTGGACCGAAGAGATCCATATGAAGGAGTTCTAAGCATCTAGTCATTGAGACTATATTCTTAGCCTTGTGACTAGCGTGTGCTTGTTTTCCAATTTTGCAAGCATCACAGAATTGTTGATCAAACTTAAGCTTAGGTAAGTTTCTAACTAATTCCTTAGATGATAACGATTAAATAAGACGCTTATTTGTGTGACCTAATCTCCTATACCACAATGTGGAATTTTCATCAGTCGTTGCTATACAAATTTGGTCTATAGGCTTATTTCCTAATTTCATCACATATAAGCCTTTCTTCCTAATACCTCAACCTATGACCTTACCATCCTTAATGATTTCACTATCATGTTCAGAGAAAGTTACTCTACACGTATTATCACATATTTGTCCTATACTTAACAAGTTGAATCTTAAGTTATCTACACGTTCTACATTATCTATTTTGAGAGAGTCATTCGAAATCATACCTTTGCTAATGATGTTACCGTGAAGATTGCTACCAAAAATGGAATTAACTCCAATGTATGCCTTGTAGCTTGAGAAGAGCTTTCGGTTACCCGTCATGTGTTTAGAGCATCCGCTATTGTAACACCCCACCCAACGTACATTGGATTGCGTTGCGGAAATTAGCAATTGGATGTTACTAAATAGCACCATTTACCAAGATAATA
The DNA here is from genome assembly GCA_026074375.1 of Tanacetum coccineum. NCBI lineage: Eukaryota > Viridiplantae > Streptophyta > Magnoliopsida > Asterales > Asteraceae > Tanacetum > Tanacetum coccineum. The sequence continues at coordinate 43,402 of BQNB010041409.1, forward strand.
GAAAACGACCCAAATGAGACGTTTAACAAACATGTGTTCCATAATTATTCAAAGTTAAAAATGCGTTTAGGTCCTCATAGAATCGCAACCACCGTCTTTTACAACCATTGAAAGACAACTGTTTCAATTAAAAGCCATTGTTTTTAATACAACTTAAGACATTGATTTTGAAAGACCGAAACACACAAGCAGTCTTTCCATAAAATCCATCACACGTACGACACCCCTACGCCATCGTTGCCTTCATCCTTGGTTACCTAGGATAAAACATGTTTAAAATGTCAACAACAATGTTGAGTGAAATTCATAGAGTTTAAAATAATTAATAAGCAATAATCTTTGAACACATAATTAGTTCTCGGTAAAACAAAGCAACAAATGCAATGTATAACAACTTCTTTTCTTTCACGCAATAAGCTCATGACACCGAACGTTAACAGTACATATGGCATTTCATATGTTAAAGTGCCCTAAAACATGGTATTATTATCATATACCTACTATTTTCTAAATACAAAATGTCCGTTTGACAGGGTGGTCACAAGGATTCAAACCCCGGACAGGGCTGTCAAACCCAATAGATCTATTTAATACATTAGCGTTCACCTCACAAGGCAATTAACGGTTCATGAAATAAGGGACTTCGACAATAGCTACTTATGCGGAAACAATCTCATAATCGGGTCCAACATACCATAAAATCATATGTGTTCGATTTATAAAACAAACATGTATCCTCCTTGCGGGTTTAAAAACATTTAAAATAGTTCAAAAGCGAGGCTATGAACTCACCTTAAGCAAAAGATCCAAATCAATCAACTCAACAAGCGTAACTTGCTTCACGTCTTAACCACGACCTATATAATACATATATGGCGGTACGTGACTAAAAGTATAATATTTCATATATTGCATACTTGCATATACATATACTTATTACTATTACGTATATACAATCATATACTACAATTTCCAAGTGCGACGCAAAACATTTCTCATTGACATTCTTTATATTATTACAACGTTTTTCATAAAGTTTTTATTTTTAGAAAGCTTGCCGAAAGTAAGGATAATATAATCCGAACTTTATATTTCGTTATCAATTAACTAACATTACTAACCCTTTGCTTATTACAGTCTTTATTCAAAAGTTTATGCAAGTTTGACTTTCAAAAGTCAAAATTCGTAATTGACTTTTTACCCCAAAATACCCAAACTTGACTCGGCCGTAAAACGTTCATTTTTAGGAGTTACAAGGCCCACCTTATATCAAAACGGACCTTAGACATCCTTTATCATTATGAAAAGCCTAAAATAGATTTTAAAAAATTTTCGACACGCCACGGTCAAGTTAAACTTTTTGGTCAAATAAAATCAACCCAAAGTCATACCAAATCACATTTTTATCAAAATCTAACTATTTCAACATGTTTAACTAGCCTAAAAACATGTACCAAAACTATCAAACATATGCTCATACTCAAAATACTTTCAAATCAATTTTGCACTTGAATCATCTAGCAACAATCATATACATGTAATAACATCTAATTAAATCAACACATAAACATAAATAAGTGCTCACAAATCTAGAACAAAAATCAATTTCGCTTCCCCCTTGGTTGAACCGTACGGATGAACACCAAAGACCAAACAACCAAACTTTTTTCAATCAACTAACACCAAAATGACAACAATCTAACCAATCTAAACACCCCCTATTACACGAAATCACCAAGAACACACCAAAAATTCAACTTCTTCAATACTTAATGCATGTGGGATTTTCTTAGTGGGAAATGTAGAGGATTAAACAAGGATTAAGATGGTATCAATTGATTGTATTGCATGTCAAAAAAAATCAATGGATTGTGTGTGTGTTACTATGGCCGGTCGAACAAAGGAGAGAATAAGAGAGATGGATTAATTTTTGTAAAGTGTTGAAATGGAAGTGTAGGTGCCTTTTTATAGAATTAAAGTTTGATAAATTGGCAATTTAGGTCCCTCCATTCTCAATTTCTTTTAAAACTAATACAAAATGGTTTCTTTTATAAATAAAATCGGCCATAAACTCAGGTCACACCAATTTAATAAATATTTGGAATCCGTCCCACTAATTTTACTTTAAAACGTTTAATAATCGTTAAACCTCGTAAAACACGACCTTTAAACACGGTTTTTATAAAAACTCAGGGAAATGTCGTAAAATACGAAAATAACATAATCACGCTCTCGGAGCAACGATATAAATTTTTCCTGACTTTCTTAAATGCTAAAAACAAATAGAAATCCAATCACGGATTGAAATTACCATATAAATGGAAATCTCTATCAAACCTCATATAGTATAAATGACGATAACTATTTACGTAGCAAAATAATTATCTTAGCTCAGGATAAACGTTGACCTGAAACTCGGGTTGTTACATTCTCCCCTCCTTTAGGGAGTGCCGTCCCGGTACTCAGCTCGACTTATCCGCTTTACTCGCTTCGTCCTTACTTGTAAAACTTTTTCTTAATCTGATCCTCATGTTGCCAAGTAAATTCTTGAATGGCCCAATGTAACGTGGACTTAACTTCCCGCGCTTTCCAAAACGCACAACGCCCTTCCTTGGCGATACCTTTAGCAGTACCATGTCACCAAATTCAAATTCCAATGGCTTAGCTCTCTTATCCGCATAACTCTTTTGGCGACTACGAGCAGCTAACAAACGGTTCTTAATCTAGACAATCTTCTCGGTCGTATCACGGATCAATTCTGGACCGGTGAGTTGGCTATCCCCAACCTCACTCTAGCATACAGGTGATCTACATTTTCTTCCATACAAAGCTTCATATGGTGCAGCCTTAATACTTGCGTGATAACTATTGTTATATGAGAACTCGACCAATGGCAAATGGTGATCTCAACTACTTCCAAAGTCAATCACACAGGCACGCAACATATCTTTCAGCGTTTGTATAGTCCTTTCACTTTGACCATATGTTTGAGGGCGGTAAGTAGTATGTGCTTAATTACACATACCTTTTACCTATTAAAACGAGCCTAAATGACTAAAAACGGACATAAAATGCCAAATATATGCTTGTTTTGCTTTGTATACTGTGCATGTAACGGATATTTACTAAAGGACAAAAACGAAGCCAAAACCGATAAAACCGAGCACGAGAATGGAAAGAGCGTGAAAAATCAAAGTCATAGTCAAAAAGTCAAAAAGTTAAAGTCAATGTCGAAGCCAAAAGACGTGTGCATCTTAAATGGACTAACCCGCACCCATCTAATGGGCCGGGCTAGCCCATTAAGCCCTTAAAATCAAGTCTTATTAAAAAAAAGCCCAAGAACCCTTTAAATATTAACCTAGGCCCAAAACCTATTAATTAT
>BQNB010041410.1:0-30358 GCA_026074375.1 Tanacetum coccineum
CATATTAAAAAGCTACAAAACGTATATTTTCACATGTGAAGAGGTTTTTTACACATCTTAAAAAGCTACAAAACGTATATTTTCACATGTGAAGAGGTATTTCACACATCTTAAAAAGCTACAAAACGTATATTTTTACATGTGAAGAGGTTTTGCACACATTATAAAAAGCTACTAGACGTATATTTTCACATGTGACGAAGTTTTTCACATATCTTAAAAAGCTACAAGACGTATATTTTCACATGTGAAGAGGTTGTTCACACATCTTATAATACTTGTAGTTGTAAATGTGCTTATTAAAGTCGTTCACCTATACCTTTGTCGAGTGAAAACGAAATCTATAATTAATAAAGCATAACGGTAAGTACTATCAAGACTATAAAACAATGAATCAGCAAATAAAGTTTACAGCTTGCGTAATATTGGTTCAGGCATTTCATCAAACAGTTGATATGCATTATAAAATTGAATTTATTTACTGCAATGATAACGATTAAAGTATTGAATGAACAAATATCACAAGCAATCGTTAAACTGAACACCGATTACCAATGATAAAAGTGTAAGAATTGAACCTTTTGAAGAGCCAATTTTAACCTAATAACCTCCAAATTAGTTGACACAAAGGTGATAGGTGCTGCCATGGTGACGACGGTGTAGTGGTAGTTTGAACGGCGGTGGTTTGAATGTCGGTGATTGGGCGGTGTAACGGTGGTTGTGCTGGTGGTAGTGACACACTGTAGGGGTTGTTACGAGGATCGTATTTTGTTTTCAGTTTTCACCTCTCGTTTTGTGAAGTATGTGTTTTTTTTCATATATATATTAGTTAAAATTACACATATACCCTTGTTTAGTAATTAGTGTAAATTGAGGATTGATGTAAGCCTTTAGATCTAAAAAAAGGAAGGATTAATGGAGAGCTAGGATCATTTCTTTTCTTCTCACAAAAATTAGCTTTCTCAAATGAACACGCCCATATATATATATATATATATATATATATATATTTATATATATATATATATTTATATATATATATATATATATATAAGCTCAAATAAGCCAAAATCAAAATAAGCTAAAACCGAATAAGCCAAAATCCATTAAGCTATAAGCTTAATATAAGCCAAATTCAATAAGCAAAAATAAATTCATTAAGCGAATTAAATAAGCCAAAGTCAATTGGCGAGCCCCAACATGGACACCAAATCCAAAACCTCAACGGACCACACTGCTTTATGGCCGTGACGAATGAGGCGATACCACTCCATACGGACCCTTGTTAGGCCGTGACAACCAACGCACTTCCCTAGTTGGGCTCCAAAAACAAAACCTGGACGCACCCTGATGGGCTAGTCACATACAAAACAAACCTTACCAAATCATTTTAGCCCAAATAAGATATATTCCTAGTTATTGATTATAAGCAAAACTTCCCAAAATATAGTCTTATAAGCATTTTTTATAAAACGCAAAAATAAAAAATATACTACAAAAACCATTTTACTTTAAACATCAAAAACTTTTTTTCCTTTCTTTTTAAGCCTGAGGCCTAAACACCCCTTTTCATTTTTGACTTCTAGTTTTGTATCTGATCTTTTTGGCGATCAACTTGTACAACTAGCGTCTAGACATCACCATAATCACGAAAGTACAACTTAAATTCAAAGTTTTATAAAAACTTACTTGTTTGATGAGCTTGGTTCGATCGAGACGCGCGTGAAAGACTAAAACCTTGTTTCTACAACCCGAAACTATTAGTTATCAACCCAATAATAAAATCTTAACCCGTGTTCTTGGCAAAATCTTCAAAACTTTTGTTTTTCTTCTCCCTTGTGGTTCGGCCGGATATAGAGAGAAAAAGAGAGAGAGTTTTTGTGTTTTGATTTTCAAAATGATGCATGTATGTGAAAATGGGATAAGGTGGTGGAATATGGGTACTAAAGGGGACATGCTAGCTTAAAAATAGCCATCTTGTCTCTCCTTGTTCTTTTCTAACCGAAAATGGATCCTAGGAGGGTCTCGGGTCTTCCTTTTTGTGTCGGGATCACTTAAAAGCTAAATTTTCATCTATTTAAAACGTCACCCAAACTTAGTTATCATTTTCATTGCGTTCAAAATCATTTTTCCATAAACCTGGATTATTCATACGACACTTATCACCTTAAATAGCTACAAAAATCCATTTTGAGCCGTTATCGACTGACTCCGGACCGAAAACATGAATTTTTGACAAAACTCAACCGAACCTTGCTCATTCATTTAAAAACACTTCAAATTACAAAATATAGCTTGGAAACTTATATTCACCCAAAATTTCACTTTTTTACGACTGTTACAGTCTTTTACCTAAATTCACGAAAACAATTGTTTTTCTGATAACTTTTAAATCTCACACTCACGATTTACAATTTAAATCGACGTTACTTAAATATTATGAATTTATTAAATAAATAAACCCATTAACACATTACCAACCTCATAAATCTCTACACTTAAATAAACTGCAGTGCCGGTACACGCTGCGTGATGATTTTTCGCTAAACGCGGGAAAACTTCTCGGAAAGCACTGAAAACCTCAAAACCACTCTAAAACAGGAAAATGAATCATAAATGATTCATTTACGAACTCCACACTTCATCAAATTCCCGATTAAACCAAAACCGCTTATACGCAAAATAGACAACAGAATTCAACTTTTCAGCTTTCATCAGGAAAACTAACAAAATCGAAAAACTCCAACATACAAAACTATAATATTTTATAATACTTAGCCCTGAAAAATATTACCGGTTATCACACCTGACCTTTAATATAAAGGTATAATTACGGTTATGGTTTTTGCAGACCGTGAACCAGGTTTGACATATGAACCACGTTCTGCATGTGTATGGGATTCATGAAAGAGTGTTTGTGGGCTTGAGCCAGGTTTATTTTGGCGGGACGATGGTGAAGGGCGGACACCAGTGTCTCAGTGGGGACTTGTGTGTGGAAAATAGTATAAGGTTGGGTGGTTTAAGTTTTTTCCTTTGATGGCTCTATGATAAATAAACAAAATTCATATTTCTAGTATATCGACTCTTAAAATGTTAAAATGCCCTCTTTGTCCAATACTTTGTGGACCAAGGTCAAAATGTATCCTTGAAGGTTGATCTAAATTTTTAGGATCACTCATGATTTTATGCATTATGAACATTATTTTTGGCCTTCCGACATCTATCGCCCCCACTTACCCTATGTCCCCCCTTCGTCTCCTGAACGGTTTTAGTAGTGGTGGAGTTGGCACTTCTGCATTTATTCTTGCCACTGTGCCCATAGGCCCAACTAAGTGTGGTATTACAGGCATGTCCACCTTCTATACTACTCTTACTCACTTGGGATAGCCGTTCTTTGTGACATAGCTAACATTTTCAATCATGCATGGCACTCTCTCTACATTGATTCTACCATATCCTTCCTCTTCTTTCTTATATTAATCCTTCCTTTTATCTGCGAGTCCCTTCATTGGTAACTCATTCATGGTAGAACTGATCAAGCCATGAAAATCTCACATAATATCACCAAGTAAACAGCAAACACCTCCCTAAAAAAAGTTCTAGTTAGTCCTAGGACTTTATTCAATTAGAGTCTGTTTTTGGGTTAAACCGGGCTTTATTTGAGGGACCGTATTCTCTTTTTTGTAGCAGTACCTATACAAAGAAAGCAAGTGTAATTATGACATGCAAATGTGTGGAAGTTGAAGCAAAAGAAACTGTCACGGGCTCGGTCGTGTACTATTGGCTGAAATTAAACGTCATGAACCTTAAAACCAATATATATCTCAATGGTCTACTTAGTGGCGCTTTAGAGATGCCAACATATCTTTTAACATCCATCTTAATATATTAGTTTGGGAGAAGACGGCTATAGGGATTGAGGCGGAGTGGTTTAGCGGGATCTTCTGCATTATCGGCAACTTATTATTAGAAATGCATTACTTGGATGTGCGAGTCAAGTGGGACAATTAGGGGCAAATACTTGTACCTTTTGTAAATTAATGTTATGAATGGTGGATGTCTGTTTATGGTATTTAGAGTATGTGGAATTGTGGGAGGGATTCTATTATATTTCCTTATGAAATTATAACACAAAACAAACTGCTACATGATACCATAAATGGATTAATAGATGAAGAGAATAGAGATACCATAAACAAATCAGTAGAAGCTTCTTGTTAGAATTATGTTGTTATGTTCTTTGTATATTTATGGCTGAAAAAGATTACTCAATAGTTAGTACTCGTACGTAATATATTCTTGATTTATTTTTAGAGTGAAAGCGAAAAATACAAAACTTATTTGTTGAAAATGGCCGAAATACGTAACAAACTTTATTAATACCTAGAATCGCTAAAATGCATTCAAACTGTCAACAATGCCGCTAACATTCGAAGTGAATTGACTAAAATACCATTTTCTTCTTACCCCTTTGCATTCGTTCTAAGTTTACATTTATTGGGTTTCAAAACTTAAACTCCCTGGTCGTGGTCGCTAGCACATCCACCAAAACTTCGTTAAAATGAGTGGCCAGAACCCGCCAGCAAAAACATAAACTACTATTATTATTACAATTTGCTTAAAAATTATTGTTGATGAGGTGGAAATGGAATTAAACCCTAGTGGTCCATTATTTATACTAAAATACAAACACGAGAAAACGTGCTCCTCTATATCCACTAACACAGGAGCCACTAAGAAAATGACATATTACTTAGTCCTTCTATGATTCCCCATGCAACTAGTTCAACCCATGATCTTTTACCTGTTCAAACCACTTTATTTAATCCAAATACTAAGATACCAAAATACTAAAAATACTAAAAACACTTAGTCAAGATTAAACCCAACATTCACCCCCTTAATCTTGACGATCTTTCATCATATCAATGTTGGTTCATCTTCCTGGATCAAGTTTCAAGTTGCTGGTTCATCTTCTTGAAACTCTCCTCTCATGCTTGCTATCTTCTCTTGCTAACTTCTCTTGCTAAACTTTCAAGTTCCAAAATGGTATTGATTTCTTGCTAAAAATACCGGTCTTGATCTTGTTCTTGCTTCTTGCTTATCGATGCTTGCTTATCGATTCTTACTTGTCGACTCTTGCTTGCCGACTCTTGCTTGCCGACTCTTGCTTGTCGACTCTTTCTTACGATTGTTTCTTGTTTGCTACTTGCTATAAACACGAAACTTTCTACTTGCTATCGTTGTCTTGCCTGCTACTTGCTACAGACTATGCGACAACCTTCTTGCTTGCTAACTTGTTGTACCCTTGCTTGCCTGATTACAAAGATTGCAATCAGCCCTTTATTTCTTGCTACACATAAGGTATGAGCTCCCCTAGCTCTGATACCATGTTGAGAATCAGCCCCTTCCCTACCCCGAACCCATGCCCATAAACACCAATCAAAACGGAAAGATGGGTTTTAATGATTTTGTATATTAAAGGAAGGAAACTGAATACCTTTACAAAGCAACCCTACTACACTATTTATACTAAAATAACAAACACAAAAATGTGCTCCTCTATTCCTACTAAACAGGAGCCAACTAAGTAAATGACTATTACTTGGTCTTCCATGATGTCATACCCATGCAACTAGTTCAACCCATGATCTTTTACCTGTTCAAACCACTTTATTTAATCCAAATACTAAGGTACCAAAATACTAAAAATACTAAAAACACTTAGTCAAGATTAAACCCAACAGTCGCCACCGCACATCCACCAAAACTTCGTTAAAATGAGTGGCCAGAACCCGCCAGCGAAAACATAAACTACTATTATTTTTACAATTTGCTTAAAAATTATTGTTGACGAGGTGGAAATGGAATTAAACCCTAGTGGTCCATATATGAAGATGTAATTAAAAAACAACAGTTTAGAATATATGGGTTGTGAGAGATTTAACACAGATTGGTAACATACTATCATTAGAGAGCACGACAGAGTGGTGTATGAGACTGTTAAGGTAAAATCTTTCTCTTCGGTCCAAGTTCGTGTAGGTTCCTTTGAACACCTACACAAATAACAAGCACATGTTAGAACTCGCCCCGGGTTTGACCCTAGGACCAACATCCAGTGTGAGAATGAGTATCGGGTGATTACGGAGAATAAGGATATCTAATTTGTTGTGTCACACTTGCGTGTCAGGCTATGGACCAATGGTCCAAAGGAGGTCTCCTGGACAAAAAGAAGACTCACCGGGTAAAAGACTCCTCGGTTGTTACCTTTAGAGAACCTCTCTGGATGTCGCCCGCTAGATCAATGTATCGTTCGGTGCATGCCCTCCGGAGACATACACGAATAGGTACCTTATAGGGTTTTTTTATCCTATGGAGTCGCCATAACACGTTAAACTACACTGTGGTTTGGTGTTGTAGGGTTTTTAGCCCTAGTGTTGGCGAGAGTTATCAGCTTTTTTTATTGTAAGTGAGTGGTGTATTTTTGGTAGTGTGTAATAAAAATTTAATTGGGAGGGTGTTAATGTTACAGTAGTGTTATAGCGTATGCTAAGGTGGCGATGAATAACACACCTATAACTTCCAACTACACCTAGCTCACTTAGGTTACGTTTGTTTAAAAAAAAGCGCTTCTTTCCCTCTTTTGCCAGCGTGTGGGAAGAGGTTAGAAGAGAATTGTGTTTGTTTTTTAGACATAATAGGGTGAAAGAAATTCTTTCCACTTCAATAATTCAGACATTTAAAACCTCTTATTTTCACTTCTTTCTACAAATTCAATAATTTAAACTTTTTTTGGGTTCATACGTTTTCATCCGTTTTTATACTTTTGTATGTTTTCATTCGTTTTTCTATGTTTTCATTCGTTTTTCTACGTTCTCTACTTTTTTATGCACTTTTCTACGTTTTTGTACGCATTTTTCCGGTTTGTACGTTTTAATATGTTTTCATCCATTTTTATTCGTTTTCTCCGTTTTTCTATGGTTTTATACCTTTTTGTCCGTTTTGCACGTTTTCAAACTTTTTGTACTTTTATGATTTTTGTACGTTATCATTCGTTTTCAGCAGTTTTCATCTGTTTTGTATGCTTTTGTACGTTTTGATATGTGTTAAATCACACATTTTTTTAATATTGAAATACCCTCATAATAGATGAATAAATAATAAAAATATGTAATTTTATTGCAAATACTCTTAAAAATAATTATTTTATCTTGTAGGTGCAAATGATTGAAAACCAAGCAAAAACGGGGAATTTTAGAGGAGAATCGATCACGTTTACACATTTTTCAAGGATCAAACGAAGCCACGAGCATACCAATGGAAAGATCACGGAAAAACGAGTCCAATAGATCCGACCCCGCTCCAAGACTCGACCCGGTTCACCTTGAATGGGCCGACCAAGTTCACTAGTTATATATATAGAAGCCCATAGGAGAAAAGTATTTTATTTTGGTATACAATCACCACTGAACCAGTGGTTGGGATGTTGTGTTCGGTTGAAATGACAGTTGTTCGAGTCCTGGGAAGATTTTAAAGTATTAATTCTTTGCCTAGTCAGCATCCAGGTGGCGCCACGCAGGCATCCACATCAGCATAACAGACGTCAGACACACGTCAGATCTGTCCAGACACACGCCCGACAAGGTACTATGCTGTCGGGACGCGTGGCCCAATCACAGGCTGCCACGTGGCAAGCTGTCTGGTGACAGTCTATACTGCCAAGAAACGCCAGTTGAAGTTCAGGGACTTGGCTTGCAATAATTTGTAGCTTAGAGGGTTGTTTTAAAATTTTGTAAAACCCTAGTAAGGGCCAATTTGTAACTATGGGTTTTATATAGGGTTAAGTCCATAGATAGGTAACCAACTTACAAAAAGTTCCAATGTTAGGTAACGAACTTTGAAAAATACCATTATTAGCACGAAACTTGTTATGACTTGTTAAAATAGGCAATGTGACCGTTTTCAGTGCCACATCAGCAAAGACAAAAAACTTTTTTCATTAATCCCAATAGGTAATATTACCCACTACACCACAATATGGCCTGTATTTGACTCATAACACCCAAAAGCTTTTTTATCACAAAATATGTAATCAACACAAAACACAATCTAAAACAATCTAACACAACATTAACTAAGAAAGTTGATTTATTTACATTCATCAAGAGATACAAGTCATTACTATATGAAATATTGTTTGATCAACTAATACAAGTTAGAATGCCCAAAAATTAGCTTAACATGTTACCAGAATACTGTTTTAAGATGAGTACTAGATGAAATTAAACAAAATGATGAAATCCTTTCATCACCTTCAACATCAAACCTTTCTTTTCCCCTTTGACTTGTCTACACATCTTCCAGGTGTCCTCATCCCAAATTTCTTCAAAATATCATCCCATGTGTCAACATTTGCTAGTCCAAGCACACATCATGTGATTGCAATAGGGCTTTTGACATTTGGATTGTGTTTCTGTGAAACTGGTACATATTTAGCTTTAGACTTTGGAGAGTAAAATTCATGAATGGGATCCTCATCAGTGTGCACTATGGTATCCTTGTCTGTCCTTGGAAAATAGAAATCAGAAAGATATTCCTCAATATTGTCATAGCCATACCAGTCTAGCAATCCTTGTACTGATAGCCCCTCAACAGGTACCCTTAGTATTGATGGCCCCTTGCTGCCATCTGAACGATCTGAAATCATAATTATATCTGCAAAAAAAATCATAATAGTTACCAAATAAGCTAAACCAAACACCCCTAACTCTGCTAACTCTGCAAATAAACTAAACAAAGCAGTCTGCAAAAAAGCAAACCAAACACCCCTAATTCTGCTAACTCTGGAAATAAGCTAAACAAGCAGCCCTAACTATGCTAACTCTGCAAATAAGCTAAACAAAGCAGCCCCAAGTCTGCAATAAAGCAAAACCAAACACCCCTAATTCTGCTAACTTTGGAAATAAGCTAAACAAGCAGCCCTAATTATGCTAACTCTGCAAATAAGCTAAACAAAGCAGCCCCAAGTCTGCAAATAAGCAAAACCAAACACCCCTAAGTGTGCTAATAACCTAAACCAAAATAAGCTAAACACCAAAATACAAATAACCCACATACAAAGAAGCTAATAAGCTAAACCAAAATAAGAACAACAAATAACATACCTTTACTCATTCTAGATGATGACGATTATGGATTCCTTATGTGGATTGGAATTAGGGTTATGTTTGATTATTGGGTCGATTAGAGGAATTTGTGTTTCAATTAGGGTTGTGTTTGATTATTGGGTCGAGTTATAAAAAGGGATTGGGGGTAGTAATATTTAATAACCGGAAAAAAAAAGTTAACAAAATAGTGACGTGGAAGGTTACCCGGTTTCAGCCGGTAACCCTTTCCAATTTCGACCGTTATTACCTATATTGAACTAAATTTGAAACTTTCGTGGCTAATAATGGTATTTTTCAAAGTTCGTTACCTAACATTGGAACTTTTTGTAAGTTGGTTACCTATCTATGGACTTAACCCTTTTATATAAACCCACTATCCACACACACATCTAGGAATCTTTTTTTCCCAATCTTTTTCTCTTTAGTGTGTAGCTTATTTTAACTTATTTACTTTATGTAATTTTATGGCTTATTTATCTTGCTTATTTATATAAAAAGGTATTGCTTATTTAGCTTATTCCTCTTCTCTTTACCTTCTCATCTCCTTTCTTTTTATCTTTAGCTTATTTTATAAATCAGTGCTTATTAGCTTAATTATAGCTTATTAAGTGCCTATTTTGTCTTAAAAAGTTTTTAAGATATTTTAAACTAGTTTTTCTTTAATAAAAATAGCATCTTTATATTTTTAGAATAGCTATCTTTATGAGTACATATTAGCTTATTCATAGCTTATCAAGTGCTTATTTTGCTTTTAAAGTAGCCTAAAATTAGTTTTATTTCATAAAAATATCATCTTTTTATTTACAATAAGTGCTTTAGCTTATCTATAGCTTATTAAGTGCTTATTTTTCCTTTTAAATTACCTTATAAATAGTTTCTTTTCATAAAAGTCTTATCTTTTTGTTTAAAAATGTTTAGCTTTATAAGTACTTATTAGCTTATTAGATTTTTGAGTGCATATCCATAGCTTATTAAGTGCTTATTTTGTTTTTAAAAAAATAGCTTAAAAATAGTTTTTCTTTATATCCTTTTATTTTCTAAAGTAACTAGCTTTATAAGTAGTTATTAGCTTACTAGCTTTCTGAGTACTTATTTGCTTTTAAAAGATTAAAAATTAGCTTTTTTAATCTTTATTGTTTAAAGTAAGTGCTTATTTATTACTTATTAGACTAAGTTTTTTAAAAAATTTCATTTTTTAGATTTTAAAACTAGTTTTTACAATAGATCTACTAGTTTTAAATAGTTTTTAATTATAAAGTTTCAACCTTTAAGCTTATAAAGTAGTTTTTAGTTATAAAGTTCAACCTTTAAGCTTATAAACTAGTTTTTAGAAATAAGGTTGTAAATTTTAAGCTTTTAAAATAGTTTTTAGATAAAAAGATTTAAAGTTTACTTTTTAAAAATTAGTTTTAAAAGATAGTTGTGGTTAGAGGATACTCTTGCATCATATCGAGCTATTTCTGAGTTCTATATTCTTACCATCTTATTATCTTGTTAGTTACTATTTTATCTCATTTATTGTCATGTTTACTTTCGTTATGCTTATTATTGATGTTAGTGTAGCTTTATATATTATTGCGGATATTGTTCTTATGGCTATTAGCGAGTAGATTTTTATATTTTTGTTTAGGAATAGTGGTTAGAATATTGTGATTTAATGTTTAGAAAATTGTTGTTGGTGATATTAGTTGTTAGTTTAGGTTAGTATATTGACTAGAGGTTAGGTTAAGCGTTTTTGGTATTGGATAGTATTTGCGGATTGGTGTGGGATTTGACCAAAATTTCGTAGACGGTCAGCCTAGACGATTTTGGCGCCTTACATTTGAAAGGGGACCCCAACTCAAACTAAGGTGACTAAAACTCGCATCAAATATGAAATACTACCCGTTACTACAAAACGCCTAAACTAGCATAGTAAACCATTAACGGGAGACATCCAACCTACGATTTACTTAGATTGTTTTTATTGGATTTAATGGGCAAAAGCCGTTGGAAAGAATAGAAATTCTCTAGTAGTCAATATCTTAACCTAGATTATCAACCAATCAGTTTAATGTGCGCCTATAAGGGTTAAAATTGATATACGAAAGTATAAAAAGATTAACCCTTGTATGAGTTTTTGATCACTAAAACAACTTCTTTGATGGTCTTGGTAAAAGGATCTGGAACTCCTTAGCTTAATGTAAGGTTTAGTATTCTTGGATAAATTTAAAGGTACTAAGACTGAAACTTTAAGAGTATGATATAAACTATGTGGAATCTAGTTTACACCACTAAGAAGAATAATAGTAATGTGTGTATGACAAACAAAATTACAACCAAAACAATAAGCTTCAATATATTAATACGAACACTCTTTGATAGTGTTAGGATTTACAGCCTTGAAGCTATGAATACTATAAAAAAACTGATGTGATACACTAAAACAATAACCTAGGATCTCCTTTTATACACCAAGGAGTCCTTTACAAGATAACTACAAATCTTCTAAAATTCTACAAGATATCAACATATCTTCTAATTATATAAGATATACATTGAATCAGTCCATACATATCATAAAACACATCTTTAACTCTTCAACAATCTTAATCTTCATGCAGTAGTATTAAGTTCTTTTCAGCAGTATTAAGTTAGTACTGGCAGTACTAACTTTTACTCTAGCAGTACTACTGGTAGTTATAATCTGAGCAGTATAAACTTTTTAAGCTTGGCAGTACTAAGTTGAACAAGCAGTATAAACTTTGTAGAAGCCCTTAATTCCTAACATTCCTCCCCTAAACTTATGATTTACCTCCAAATCATCAAGTTTCTTGAATTAAACCTTTTTGAGAGGATTCTTTCAAACACTCTTCTACTTTTCAATCTGTGATCTTGTAAATCTGAGAAGCTCAAATGCCATTTCACTTTCATTATCAACCTCTAGCTTCCCACTCAGCATTCTTGAAAGCATCTCTTGAGTAAGAGGATATGTCTTCTCTATGAGCATATGAATAGCAATGCCAGTATCCATTAGTAATACATGAATTCCACATGAATCATATAATCTCTAGCTGATCAATGTGTAATCCTGTTGAGCTTTCTAGACTTCATCATCTTTACTTGGTTCAAATACAGTAATGAGATCTCCCCAAAGTAATCTGTCATATCCTTCTGGGCTTGCAGTCTCAAACCTTTCTTTAACCAACCTATATAAATCTAACACATCATGCCTATCAAAATCATCAAGCATCTCTGTAAATATCTTGTAAGATTAGTACTTCCATTAGCTCTGATGATCTCATAATACATCTTGTCTTCTGATAGAACATGTGTCTTCCAATCAACTATTGGATACTTTGTAGCTAATGAGTCAACACTTACAGCTACATCATCTCCTGGAATTATATCCAGATGAGCTCTAAGCTCTTCTTTCTCAGCATCATCCTCCATCTTTTGCCTTTTAGCACTTTCTTCATTTTGCTTTTCACCTGCTCTTTTCCTAGCAAGTGTTTTCTTTCTACTGCCTCCAGCCTTTTTCTCACTATCTTTATCCTTATCATCTGATTCCATAGGCACAAAAAAGTTTACTTGTTTGTATGTTTTGTCAAAGAGCTTCTGAATTTCTTCATAACTCTTTCCTTTTAGCTGATTGTGTTTGTATCCACCCATATTCCTCAGGTATGTACACATTCTATTCCTCATCTGAGATTTGGTAGGTGGTTTACTCCTTTGTTCTGTTGTTCTTTATACTGCAAAGAACCTTTTCCTTTCTGCTATCATCTCCACTAACAATCTTGATTTTTCTTCAATAGAGTATAGTTCTTGTTCCTTAGTTTGAAGTCTTACAGCTAATTCTTGATCAGCTTCAATCATAGCTTGAATGCTATCTAGTTTTTCATTGATAGCTGCTCTGCTAGCTTCTTCTTGTGCATCTCTTTCTCTTTGCATTCTTTCTAATTCTGCTTGTTCTTCAGCATGGAGTCTGAGAGCTAATTCTTCATCAACCAGAATCTGGTCCTTCTTCTTTGATGGCTTCTCTGGTTCTGTCATTATGGCTTTTCCCTTGTCTTTTGCTGAAATCTTTAAAACTAGTGGTGAAATAACTTCTCTTCTTGCAACTTCTTCAGGATCTTGAAAAGAGATACCTCTTACTTTTGGCTTTGGTGACTTTTTATTTCCACTCTTCAAGAGATCCACAAGTGCTTCAGCAAGTGTTACATCCATATCTGGTTCAGCAGTACTAACTTCTTTAGGAATTGCTCTAGCAGTACTAACTCCTTCACCAGCAGTTGTAACTGGTTCAGCAGTAGTAATTGAAACACTTGGTCTTGTAAATCCTTTTGGGTAGTCATATACACCAGTCTCATACATAAGATCTTCATCACTCCTCTCCTAAGTCTGTGCACCCATCTGAACAAGAGTAATTCCCTCATCTTCATCAATCTAAGCAATCTTCCTCCCCTGTTTGGAAGGATCCTCCAAGTTATCTTCATCATCTGAAATAACAAGTC
The DNA here is from genome assembly GCA_026074375.1 of Tanacetum coccineum. Lineage (NCBI taxonomy): Eukaryota > Viridiplantae > Streptophyta > Magnoliopsida > Asterales > Asteraceae > Tanacetum > Tanacetum coccineum. Next base: position 13,661 of record BQNB010041410.1, read on the forward strand.
TGAGCTTTCTTCTAGCTTTGATTGACTTTACTTTGTGCTCCAACTTCTTCACCTTCATGATGAGCTTAGTATAAGCAGCACCATATGTTTGTTTTTTGTCTGTTTTAAGTCAGATTCCAAACTTTCCACTTTCTTGGATAATGAGGTACAAAGAACCGTCAATTCAGTTAGTGTCAAACTGCCCTCATCACTTCCAAGTGAGTGAACCCTTAGGAGAGGTGATTCATGGGGCATTGGAGCAGCCTCTTCAGCAACATGGGTTGTTGGAATAGATGGTGATGAATTTGTGGTTATGAGGTGGATGAAACACTAGTGGGTGTGTGATGGGACTCAACTAGGATTGTTGATCCTTCACCCTGTAAAGTCTGACCCTGAACAAGCATTGTTTGAAACAATGGAGTGTCCACCCCAGTATATCCCTTGGAAGCTATTTTCATATTGCTAAACAGTTTTTGAGTAAGGGTAGGAGCAATATAAATTCTTTTATGGGGTAGAAGCAATCTCTTGTGTTTGTTCAAAAAGATTTGTATAAATCTTGGATACATCAAAAACTTTGTCTTACTGTCCAAGTTTTTCACCATGGCCTCAAAAATCAATTTGGAAAAATTGAAGGTTCTGTTTGTGGCCAAGCAAATTATAGCAGTTGCTATATTGCTACTAAACTGTTCCCAAGTAGTTTTCTTAGAACTTAAGCAGTGAAGGATGGTATGAATTAAAAATTTCCACTGAGGGGAAAAGTGTCCCTTTTGAAAAGTTAAGCTGTCAGAGTTGGACACATACCCCATAAGAGCAAGTTGCTCAAAAATTTCTGCAGTAGATAAAGTACTAATACCATCAGAATCTTCTAACTTGAGATGTCTTCTAATAGAGGCCTCAGAAACAACCTTGACTTTCCCATCTATTGTAGCAGTAATACCCATGTCTCCATCCTCAAGTGTGCTTGCAGTAGCAGTTTGCCAAAACTGCTCTATAAGAGAAACATAGATAGTTGGGTTTTCAGTGAGGGCATACTTAATATGACTTGCAGTGAGAAAATCAATTATCTAATGAAACCCTTCACTTCCTTCTGACTTTTGTAAGTAGGCAATCATGTTGTGCCTATCACAAAAAGTCTAAATTCGCCATTTGATGTAAATAAGGTTAATTAAGGTTTTGGGATATGATCATGGATGAGAGTATGTGTGTTTGATAGAGGTAATTGAGATAAGAGAGAGTATTTAAGGTTTTTAATTGGACCGACTGAATAAAATTTGTACTTATCTTGAGTAAATCTTATGAATTTATAGAAATGTCATGAATTCTCCTATTAGTCAAACCTATAGACGAAGTAGTTGGCGGAAATTTCGCAACGGTTATATTTAGTGAAGGAAATTCTGTTATGCCTTAAACAGTACTAACGGTCACCCACCAGTACTAATTTTAGCCTAACAGTACTAATTTTAAGCCCAGTAGTACTAAAACATGGCCAACAGTACTAGGTAATGCCCAGCAGTACTAACTTTGAGATACCAGTTTTAACCTTAATTTCGTCTAAAAAGCATTTCCATCACCAATTTTGACTCTCATAATCTGTCTTTCTGTTTTTATTCTCACTTTTCTCTCAATTCTTTTTCTTACTCAATCACTCTTTCTGTTTTTATTTCACACATCTCTCTATCTGTTTTTCAGCTCACTAATTCTCTTTTTTCTTTTTATTACAAATTCAGACAGTTTTGTACAATGTCCCATCAATTCCATTAGTTTCATATTGTCCTCCCCACTTCCAAGTATGTTAACTCTTGAGAGAGGTGGATCATTAGACTATTTAGATGTAGTCTCAAACCTGGTTTGAGCATCTACACCCCCCCCCCCCCAATTTGGTATCTTAGCACCTAGGATAACTATCTGAACCAGTTCCCTAAGGGCTTTGCTCATTAAGTGTTGCCATGGATTGGGTCCTATTGATGTTACCACTGTCCTGCTCTGCTTCTAAGCTAGAAGCAGTAGTGGCAGCCCTTTCCATTCTGTCACCCAACTCCTTATGGACAGCCTCATCACCAACCTTTTTAGGGGGGCCACTAGACTGAGGTATCTTTGTTTCCCGACCTCTTTTGAGTTGCCTAGGTGTTTGATATATCACACACTTTTGTTTGATGTTACAAGTCCTTCCATCCATTCTTAACTGCATATTGACATTATTAGCCTCCCCTCAATTCAATACCAGATACTCAATATTCTTAGCCTGTAAATGTTAGTCCAAAACCAAGAATACACTATCCAAAGTATTTTCTTGTTTAACAGTATTAACTATGACTAACAGTTTTAACTAGCAGTCTTAAGTATAACTAGCAGTACTAATTATACTTAGCAGTACTAATGTTTTGCCTGCAGTACTAATTTTCTGCCTAGCAGTAGTAAGAGATATCTAACTGTATTAACTCTGTCTTTAATAATTATACAACAGCATGCTTCTATTCAACACAAGCACACTAGAAAAGATTAGATAGACATGTGAGGATTCATGAGGATCTATATTTATGCATAACCCATGAATAAAAGTCAAGAACTATCATCCAAACACATTAACCTCCCCTCAAACAATCTCATTACTCAAACAATACTTTAGAGATTAAGTAATCCAATGCTAGCAATTAGAAAGTTGAACCTGCTGACATCAAATGCCTTTGTGAGAAGATCTACAACATTGTAGTCTGTGTGAATCTTGATCACTTGAATCAACTTCTTCTCATAAGAATCTATGATGAAGTGGTGCCTTATCTCTATGTGCTTGGTTTTAGAGTGAAACACTGGATTCTTCACAATGCAAATGGTGCTTTTATTATCAATATAAATCATGGTGTTCATGAAGTTGAATCCACAATCAAGCATTTAATTTTGGATCCACAGCAATGAGCAGCAGCAACATACTCTGCTTCAGTAGTAGAATTTGCAACTATAGTCTGCTTCTTACATTGCCATGATCAAATGGTGAATCTCATAGCGATACCAAAGGCCCCAATTTAGGTTGACCTTTCAAGTATCTAAAGATCCTCTTTACAGCATGAAGATGTGAGGTTTTAGGTGTAACTTAGAACCTTGCACAAGCACAAACAGCAAAAGTTATGTCTGGCCTAGAAGTTGTTAGGTACATCAATGATCCAATCATTGATCTGTATAAATGAACATCCACATTATCAGCTTCTTCATCCTTGACCAATGCCTTGTTAGGTTCCATAGGAGTGCTTTTTGTCTTTACAGTGACATAATGAAACTTTTTCAGAATATCAGCCACATACTTGTCTTGGCTGATGAAGATTCCATTCTCTTTCTGTTGTACTTGCTGACCTAAGAAGAAGGTGAGCTCCCCTATAGAACTCATCTGGAATCTCTTGTGCATTATATGTTCAAACTCAAGACATAAAGTCTTCTTTGTAGACCCACAGATAATGTCATCTACATACACTTGCACTAACAAGATGTCACTCTTGTCCTTCTTGATGAACAATGTCTTATCAATGGTGCCTCTTCTAAATCTATTTTCCAAAATGTAGGTAGATAAGGTCTTATACCAGGCTCTAGGAGCTTGATGTAGACCATATAAAGCTTTTTCTACCTTATAAACTTTATCAGGGAAATGTGGATCTTCAAAACCAGGAGGTTGGCTAACATATACCTCCTCTTCAATAGTACCATATAAGAAGGCACTCTTCACATCCATCTGGTACATAATGAACCCCATATATGATGCATAGGCTAAAAATAACCTGATTGCTTCTATCCTAGCAACAGGAGCAAAAACCTCATCATAATCAATGCCTTCTTTTTGGGTGTAACCTTATGCAACCAATCTTGCCTTGTTTCTAACAACAATTCCTCTCTTATCTTTCTTGTTTCTGAATACCTATTTTGTTCTAATGGCCCTCTTGCCATTAGGTAGATCAACGAGTGTCCAAACCTTCTGAAGTTTAAATTGTAGAAGCTCCTCTTGCATTGCTTCTATCCAGCTTGGATCTTCCAGAGCTTGAATCACCTTCTTGGGTTCCTTTTGAGAGAGAAAACAGGCAAACAAGCAGTTCTGATAATCTTTATGATTTGTTCTTCTCTGCTTGTTAATGTAGCTCACCAAATAATGTTCTTCAAGATTTTGGTGTGACATCTTTCTTGTTAGTGGAGTTGAGTGCAAGTCTCCTATTATTAGTTCAATTGAATGATCTTTGTTAATTCTTGTTGTGGGAATAGAACTGACATTCATGGTTGTCTCTAAGTTTTTTAGGTCAGCCTATCCACCCACATCTTCATCATTATATGCACCAGCAAAAATTCCAGTGCTATCATCTATTGGAGATACATTTGGAACATCTGGAAGAGTAAATGCATTTTTTAAAGGAGAAAATTGTCCAAATAGATGTTCCTCGGAAGTTTTAGCAGCATTAACTGGTTATGATGGAGCATCATTAGTAGAAGATGTTTCAGCAGTACTAACAGGTGTACTAACAGTATTAATACTATTGGTGCTGTTAGGATGTTTAGTTTGCTTTTCTTGTTGAAGTAGCCTTTCAAACTCACTTCTTGAGTCTTGTTCATCCTTCCCATCTTTATTTGAAGCTTCACTTTCATCCACTTCTGTAGGCTTCACTCCAGCATCTTCTTTACTATCCTTAGGACCTTGAGAGATTAATGGATCAGTTGTGCAGATAGGTATTAGGATGTACTCTTGTTTAGGTTTTGTCTTCTTTTCAGCTTGACCTGCAACAATATTATCTCTAGTTCTGCATTGACTTTAGTTTGATTCCTACAAACAACTTGGCACATTGTTATAGAATTTTGACAAAGAATTCAACATCAAAAAGCCAGTCTGGTCCATTTCTATCAACATTAGGTTGTGCATTTTCAAGATATATAATGTTTAAGGTCTCTTCAACTATCCCGGTCCTTTGCTAAAATACTCTCATAGCTTGCTAAACAAAGAGTACCAACAAAAATCCCTCATCAGCTTTACCATCAAACTTGCCTAGATGATCCTTGGTATTTAAGATGGTAACATGACACCCAAAAGGTTTCATGAAGTCTGTCAATGGTGTTCTTCTATGAATAAGTTCATAAGGTGTCTTGGAATTTAGGCTTAATGACTAAGACCCTATTTTACACATAGCAAGTAGTATTAACTGCTTCAGCCTAAAAGGTGGTTGGCAACTTAGAGTCAACTAACATAGTTCTTGCAGCCTCTATTAGTGTTCTATTTTTCCTCTCAGCAACACCATTTTGATGAGGAGTCCTAGCAATACTGAATTCCCTTTTAATACCCTTCATTTCACATAACTGATTCATTACACTATTTTTGAACTCAGTTACATTGTCATTTTTGATAACTTTTACTTTGTGGTCTAGTTGATTTTCTATTTCTGTTATGAAGGTCTTTAAGATCCTACTAGTTTCATCCTTAGTGGCCAAAAAAATACCCAAGAAAATCTACCAAAGTCATCAATGACAACTAGGCAATAAGACTTTTTTTATTAAACTCTTAACATTTATAGGACCAAATAGGTCCATATGAAGCATATGTAACGGTTTGCAGATTGAGTTCACAGGTTTGGCCTTACAAGAGGCTTTGTGTTGCTTTCTTTTCTGACAAGCAATACAAGAATGGACATTTTCAAAAATATTTGAAGGCAAATCTCTAACAAGGTTTCCCCTCACAAGTTTGTTCATGTTTTTAAAGTTTATGTGACCAAGCCTCATATGCCATAAATTGGATTCATCAATTATGGCCTTAGCAAAGAGGCAAGTTAAACCTTTAGTGGCAACAACACTCTTTAGGTCAACACTATAAATGTTATCCTTTCTTGGAACTCTCAGCAATTAACTTGACTTTCATCAAGTATTAAAGTCAGAAGATAAGACAAGACATTCAGTGTCAGTAAAAAGAACATTATTCTTTTTGTCACAAATTTGTAACACACTAAACAAGTTATACTTAAGCTCCTTACAAAAGTACACATCATTAAAAACCAATGTTCCAGATTTGATTTTACCTTTTCCAGAAATTCTACCTTTACCATCTCCAAAGGAAACAAATCCACCATCATAATCTTCATACTCAGTAAGATAGCATTTGTTTCCTGTCATGTGCCTAGAACAACCACTGTCAATTACTCCTTTTCCCTGTACTCCTTCTGCTGTGGGTTGCCCTGCACATAAAATAAGAGAATTAGGCTCTTTTGGGGATCCAAGCCATTATAGACTTGGATCTGTCTCGTGCATCAATGTAAGAATATTTCTTAAAAGTATTTGATGCACTACTATTTTTGGCTTTCAAAACCCAGCATGCTGAGGCCTTAACTGCATTAGCCCCTTTTCCCTTGTTTTCACTTACTACTGCTATATCCCTAGCAGTAGTATCTTTTACCCTGACAGTATTAACCTTTTTATTGAAAATACTGTTCTTGTTTGCTGAATACTTGTTAAATGGCCCTGTGACTTGTGAATATCCCTTTTTGTAAGCATTATTAATCATTTTAAAGTCACTTCCTAGTCTTTAAGACATAAGATTGTTCCAGTTTCTTTAGTTCCCTCTAGGATAGTGTTTGTTTTGTTTAGGTGTTTCTACCTTCTCTACTGTTTCCCTAGCAGACTTAACAAATTTTATCTTTTCAGTGCTAGGTCTAACAATTTTATCCTCAACATTAGGTATAAATTCTACCTCACTATCATCATCAGAATTCCAATCCTCAATGACTGGAGGTCTAAAGCTATTCTTCCTAACAGTTTTAGGTTCTACTGCATCACCATTATTTTTTACATCAGCAGACTCATGATTTGACTCAACTTTCTTAACATTACTAGGTGTAACAACAGTAATAACATCCATATTCTCACTTTTAACTATTTCATCCATAAACATTAGATTAGGTTTAGAGGGAGAGAAGTTCCCTGTATAAGGTGGGGGAACTGCATGATATCCCTTATCAGATTTGAACTTATTATACTCTTGATTTTCTAACATCTCAGATGAATTCACAAAACTTTCTACTGCAGGAGAAGCTGCAGTAGAAGAAGCTGCATTATATCCTAGTCCAGTTTTAAACTTGTCACTAACTTGACTTTCCAGCAAATTATTCAAAGATTTAGATGAATTTTGAAACTTCTCTAATGTTAGTTTTAACTCATCTCTCTCTTTTTCTGCTTTTTCCAATTTCTTTTTGTATTCAACTAAGGCATTATCTCTTAGTCTAACTTCAAGTTTTAAAACATTAATGCTCTCTTCAAACACAGCCTCATTTTTCTTATAGTGAGCTAGTCTAGCTTCTACTGACTCTAAACCTGCTTTATAAGATACTAAATTAAATTGAGACTTATTGTAATCTGAATTCAAATTGTCATATTGTTCTTTAAGAGTAGCATAAGCTTTTACACATGTTTTAGAACAAGAATCTACCTCAAAATCTGAGCTGGAAGAACTTCCTAAAGATGTATATGCCGTCAATGCAAAGTTTATAGGATGCTCTTCTTTAGCTTGGTAGCTCTAGTCATACCTTCCAATTCCATCTTGAGCAATCAAGGCATTTTCAGTGGGAGTTTCCACAGTGACAGTTCTTCTACCATTCTCTCTTTCTCTGTTCTCCTGATTCCTTGGAGCTCTACATTCTTTTGCAAAGTGACCATTTTTATGACAATTGTAGCACTCCACTTTTGACCTGTCAAATCCAGTTCTTTGACCATTTATATCTAGCTTCCTGCCTGTTCTCTTGATAAACCTTCTAGCTCTGATTGTCAGCATGGCCATCTCCCATTGTAAATTCATTTCTTCTAGGTTATTAGAATCAATTTGTTCAAGGTCCTCTCTTGCAAGTTGAGGAGAATTGGGCTGACTTGCTAGGAAAGCACATATCACAGCATCACTAAGGTTATCTATAGATGTAGAGTTAACAAAATTACTTTGAGTATGAGCAGCACTAACTCCATAAGCAGTGTTATCTGCTTCATTTGTGTTGTTGTTGCTGTTAGTGTTGTTGGAGGACACAAAAGCCACATTTTGTGGATTTTGGCTTGTACTTGATGATCCTATAAGTTCAGGTTCATATATCTTTAAGTTGTTGTACAAGTCATCCAAACTGATGGTCTCTATTTCCTCTTTGTTCCTCCAGATCAAAGCATGAGTCTTCCATTCAGATGGGAGACTTCTCAACAGTTTTAAGTTCATGTCCTCTTGTGCAATAACTTCGCCTTGAATCTCTAACTGACTAATAAGTTTTTGCAACCTATCAAAAGTTTGATCCATTGTTTCTGAACTTGATCCTGCAAAGTTCTCATATTGTTGCTTGAGTAGAGTTCTCTGAACTTTCTTGGATTCCTTGTTTCCTCCATACCTTTTCTCTATGGCTTCTATGAGCAATTTTGCATCATTATATGAATGAAACTTCAGTTGATCCTTATTTGGGAGTGCTATCAACAGAGTTCCTCTAGCTTTCATCTCATTCCTCATGTCCTGCTTTTCTTTTGCAGTAGTAGGTTCATATTCCTGCTCAGTTTCTCTAACTTGTCTCTTTAGTACTTTGTTACCATTCAGAATTACATCCCAGAGAGAGTAATCAGTCATAAGAAAGTATTGTTCTATCCTCATTAATCAGAGATTATATTCTCCTGGGTTAAGGATAAGAAGTCTTGCAGTTAGAGTTGTAGAAGTAGTTCCTGCCTCCATCTTATCACTGAGAATTAGATCTAGTATGTGTTGTTTGTTTCTTCTTATTCAAAGCTTCACACAAGCTCTGATACCACTTGATGGTCCTGGTGAAAGGATCTTGAACTCCTTAGCTTGATGTAAGGTTTAGTATCCTTGGATAAATCCAAAGGTACTAAGACTGAAACTTTGAGAGTATGATATAAACTATGCGGAATCTAGTTTATACCACTAAGAAGAATAATAGTAATGTGTGTATGACAAACATAATTACAACCAAAACAATATGCTTCAATATATTAATACAAATACTCTTTGATAGTGTTAGGGTTTACAACCTTGAAGCTATAAATACCATGAAAGACTGATGTAATACACTAAAACCGTAACCTAGGATCTCCTTTTATACACCAAGGAGTCCTTTACAAGATAACTACAAATCTTCTAAAATTCTACAAGATATCAACATATCTTCTAATTATATAAGATATACATTGAATCAGTCCATACATATCACAAAACACGTCTTTAACTCTTCAACAGTCTTAATCTTCATGTAGCAGTATTAAGTTCTTTTCATCAGTATTAAGTTAGTACTGGCAGTACTAACTTTTACTCTAGCAGTACTAACCAGTTAGTACTGGTAGTTATAATCTGAGCAGTACAAACTTTTAAAGCTTGGCAGTACTAAGTTGAACCAGCAGTATAAACTTTGTAGAAGCCCTTAATTCTCAACATTCTTTATTAATCATAATATTTTAACCACACGTTCTAAACAAACATATTCTCTTAGTAATCCTATTAGATCCTTGTCAATTGCTTGTTCTCGTAGTTTATTGTCTAGAATATTCTCCTTAGATTTATTTTCATATAGACTTATCTCACTGGTATATATATTTAGCTTAAAACCAAAAACAAACAAAAAACCGTGACAGCTAAGCATCAAACAATAAACTTTTGACGTGATTTTCAAATTCATTCTTCGCCGAGGATACAACTCCGAGAGATTGGATTCTTACTTTTTCTTAGGTATTTATCCTATCAACTTGGGAATAAAATTATTACCGAACGTCTATAACGGATCACGTTTCGTAAGTCTTCGTACGTTTTGTACATTTTCATCCGCTTTCTTACGTTTTCGTACGTTTTGTACGTTTTTGTACGTATATAGATGTTTTTAACGTGTTTTTACGTTTTAGTGCATTATTATATGTTTCATCCGGTTTTATACGTTTTTTTGTACGTTTTTGGACGTTATTGTATGTTTTTATACGTTTTCATTCGTACAAAAAGCGTACAAAGACGTATATACATATAAAATGTAAAAAACATACACAAATGTATAAAAACTTACACAAACGTATAAAACGTAAAATAAGTATAAAAACGTACAAAAATGAGAAAAACGTATAAAAACATATAAAAATGTACACAAATGTAAAAAATGTACAAAACATATGAAAACGGACAAAAACGTATTAAAATATACAAAAACGTACAAAAATGTACAAACGTAAAAAACATACAAAAATGTATAGAAACGTATAAAACGGATGAAAACGTATGAAAATAAAAAGAATTTATATGCCCAAATCTCGAAACACTAGTGAAAAAAGATAAAGAAAAAAATGAATGAAATAAATACTTCAATAGCATAAAAAACAAACGGTTTTCTTTCTTTCAAATAAAGATTTTAGATGTAATTCTTCTTGTGCAGATGTGAAGATTGTTTTGGTGTAAAATTATGAGCACGTGATCCTCATTCAAACAATATACATCACTACATTGAATAAATAATCGATTCAGTGGGCTGAATTTAACTGTACGAATTTATGAGTACGTGGTACCATCACATTATTTCGTTATCACTTCACTAGTCTGAATTCAAATCTGGGTAAACAAGTTGAAGTATTGAAGATAAGGATTTATATCTTGATGACGTATAATGGGTATACCAAGCCTCTAGGTTTGAGCCACATTATCACTTGGGCTTCTTGGCTAAACCTATCAATAACAGGCCATGGTAAAGCCCAATCTCGCGTGGGCTTCGGCCCCAAACTTAACGATCCGTCCGCGGATCCGCTTGTAGACGATCCGTCCGCGGATCCACCTATAAGACGATCCGTCCGCAGAACATCTACGTCCGTTTAACACGATTGACGCGGACCCTTGCCCGACAAGGGACCCACTCCGGCCACTACTAAAGTAACCGAAATACTAGGAAACCCTAGTACTAGACACCTATAAATAGGGGTCACAATACATCCCAAAAGGTACACAATTATTCTTATTCTCTCTGACACATACTCTGACAATATGAATACTTACTCTCACGCCGGAGTTTAATCGTGGGGTCCGTCCCCACGGTAAGGCTAACGGTTTACTTTTAATTGTGCAGAAAATCATCACTTCTCTTGCTCTAGTACAAGATCCATTATTCAAGTCACTTGGAGGCCCGACCCGACAAGAGACTTCAAGCACTTCGCTAACCCGACACGAATTTTGTACTAACATATCTAGATGTGCTCGTTACTTTATAGATGTGCTGGTTGTTTACGGGACCTGCATTGACACAAGATATCACTACATTGAATAAAATGTAAATCAAAAGCAAATTAAAAGGGAAGGAGGCGGTGTTGGATCTTTTTATTAGTTGGCAAATATTAATCGACATAATGAATATTGGAGTGTTTGACTGTATCTTTAGTAATTGTGATTTGATTATCAATCTTATTTAATATTGATGGGCTATACACTCGTAAGTCTTATCTTATTGTATTGATATCCCTTGTCTCATTATACATCTCTATATATTGGATATGTTTATGAAATAGCGGACACACAAAGTTTCACCATTCAATATGGTATCAAGAGCAATACCGATCATCTCCTAATTTTTCTCTCTATCTCTTTCCTTCTTCATCTATCTTCTATTAGGTCTTAAAAAAAAGTTACGATTCCGTAACTAAGAAGAAAAAATCAATTATTCATCTATTTGGGGTTTTGTCGTGTGAAAAGAAAGAACAAATTCATAATTGTTTCATCCTTGTGGATTACTGCTGACGCATACAGACAAGAAAAGGAAAAGCAAGTCATTTAATTCCATTCTTCATTTATTTATCTTCATCAATATGTTGAATACACAAGTACAAGCCTTTAGTGCCATGACTATTCGGGATCCAACATGGAATATGAATACGGGTGCGTCTTCTCATCTAAAGTCCCATTCAAGTAATTTAAGTAATGTTTATAACAATCGTTTATATCCATCGGTTTGAGTGGGTGACGGAAAAACTATTCCCGTCACCAACACTGGTCATAGCATCTTGCTTACTCTTAGTCGTCCTCTATATCTTCATAATGTACTTGTCACTCCTAACATAATCAAAAATCTTATTTCAGTGCGTCAGTTTACTAGGGATAATAAATGTAGTGTTGTGTTTGATGAATTTGGTTTCTCTGTAAAGGATTTCCTGACTCGTCATATCCTCTTAAGATGTGACAGTTCGGGAGACCTCTACCCAGTTACCAAACCATCCCCTGTACCTAGTGCTTTGCTTTCTATCAGTCCTACTACGTGGCACCAACGTCTCGGATACCCCGGTGCGGAAGTGCTACGATCTCTTATTTCTCGTAATTATATTTCGTGCAATAAAGAGAAGTCTTCACATATTTGTCATGCTTGCCATCTTGGCAAACATGTGAAGCTTATGTTTGTCAGTTCGGATACTCGCGTTTCTTCTTCTTTTGATATTATTCATTCCGATATTTGGACTTCTCCTATAGTTAGTGTTGGTGGTTTTAAATATTATGTATTGTTTCTTGATCACTTTTCTCATTACTTGTGGATTTACTCATTACGTCATAAATCTGATGTGTTTCAAAAGTTTTTACATTTTCGTTCTTATGTCAAAAACCAATTTAAGTGTGAAATTAAAGCTTTTCAATGTGACCATGGTGGTGAGTTTGATAACACAAACCTACTTCACCTTTTTGAGAAAATTGGAATTCAATTTTGTTTTTCTTGTCCGCGAACCTCTCAACAAAACGGGAAATCAGAGCGGATGGTTAGAACGATCAACAATGTCATCTGTACCCTGCTTTTTCAAGCCCACATTCCGCCTACATTTTGGGTCGAGGCACTTCATATGGCTGCCTACCTTCTTAACCTACTTCCCTCAACAGCAATTAACAATGACATACCATGCACAAAATTATTTCAAAAAGAGCCTGATTATTCTCGTCTTCGAACATTTGGATGCCTATGCTACCCACACCTTGATTCACCTCACAAATTAGCCCCTCGAGCCACACCATGCATTTTCTTGGGATATCCCTCCTACCACCGCGGATACCGTTGCCTTGACCTTTCCACCAATAAAATTATACTTTCCCGGCACGTCACGTTTGACGAAAACCAATTCCCTATGAATTTCTTAACCCATCTCCTCTTACCCGTAATTTAATCTATCACACATCTCCTCCTACAAACCCGACCCCAACTACTCCACCATCATCTGGAGCCCAACAAACGACTCCCGCCACTCCTTCTCCAACACCTACGGCCCAAGAACAACCATCAATCACTACAGCCCACTCTTCAACACCTACTGGCCCATCTCATGCAGCCATTCCCCTGTACTTGCCACTACATCAGCCCAACAACCTCCAACTCGAACTCAACCGATGGTCACACGTGCTCAAGTTGGTACTGTTTAGCCTAACCCTCGTTTTAATTTTCATGAGTCTCATATCTCTCCTCTTTTTAAGTCTCGTTCTATTGCTTTGTCTGATCCTAGTTGGCGTGCTGCTATGCATGATAAATATAATGCTTTAGTTAAAAATAGTACTTGGATGCTTGTTTCGAAACCACCTAATGCTAATGTGGTTTGGTCTATGTGGTTGTTTAGACATAAGTATCATGCAGATGGATCTTTGAGTAGGTACAAAGCCCAGCTTGTTGTCAATGGGCGCACTCAGCAGGTTGGTATTGATTGTGACGACACGTTTAGTCCGGTTGTTAAACCGCCTTCCATTCGGACTGTTCTTAGTCTTGCTCTATCTCGTGGTTGGCGCGTTCATCAGCTTGATGTTAAGAATGCTTTTCTTAACGGTGATCTGTCAGAAATGGTTTATATGTATCAACCACCGGGTTTTGTGGACTCTCGTTTTCCACATCATGTTTTTCAGTTACAACGTTTCTTATATGGGTTAAAGCAGGCACCTCGTGCTTGGTTTCAAATGTTTGCTAGTTATGCTTTACGTGTTGGCTTCTCTTCTAGTAGATGTGATTCTTCGTTATTTATTTATCAACATGGTTCCGAGGTTGCATATTTATTGATTTATGTTGATGGTATTGTACTAACGGCATCTTCTACGGATTTACTTCGCCGTATTATCTCCTCTCTTCATAAGGAGTTTGATATGACTAATTTAGGGGCGCTTAATTACTTCTTGGGGATTTCTGTCATACGTGACTCTATAGGCATGTTTCTGTCTCAAAAGAAATATGCCTTGGAGCTTTTGAAAATGGCTCATATGGCTAATTGTAATCCAACTCGGACGCTGGTTGACACGGAATCCAAACTTGGTTCTGACGGGGATCCTATTTCGCAGTCTTGCAGGTGGTTTGCAGTACCTTATATTTACTCGTCCAGATATCTCTTATGCAGTACAACAGGTTTTCCTTCATATGCATGATCCTCGAGAGCCTCATTTGGCAGCTCTTAAGAGAGTTCTCCGATATGTTCGTGGCACATTGGACTTTGGGCTCCAACTTTATGCATCCATTACAGGCTCTCTTGTTGCATATACCAATGTTGATTGGGCGGGTTGCCCTACTACCAGGCGGTCTACATCTGGTTATTGTGTTTTCTTGGGAGATAATCTACTCTCATGGTCAGCCAAACGGCAACATACTCTCTCTAGATCGAGTGCTGAAGCTGAGTACAGGGGTGTTGCTAATGTTGTTGCCGAAACTGTTTGGCTTCATAATCTTCTGAGAGAGCTTCATACACCATTATTATCTGCAACCCTTGTCTATTGTGACAATGTTAGTGCTATATATATGACTACTAATCTTGTTCAGCATCAACGGACCAAACATATTGAGATTGATATACACTTTGTTCGTGATATGTTTGCTCGTGGTCAGGTTCGTGTTCTTCATGTTCCATCTCGTTACCAGTATGCTGACATTTTCACTAAAGGACCACCGTTTGCGCTTTTTGAGGAATTTCGTACCAGTTTGAGTGTTCGGCCATTTCCCGCTCAAACTGCGGGGGCGTATTAGTTGGCAAATATCAATCAACATAATGAATATCGGAGTGTTTGACCGTATCTTTAGTAATTGTGATTTGATTATCAATCTCATTTAATATTGATTGGCTATACACTCGTAGGTCTTATCTCATTGTATTGATAGGCTTTATCTCATTGTACATCTATATATATTGGATATGTTTATGAAATAGCGGACACACAAAGTTTCACCATTCAATACTTTTTAACCGAAAAATAAATGTAAACTAAAGAACAAATTTAAAAAGGAAAAACGCAAAGGTATTTTAGTCAAATCACTCGCGAGTTCATCGCGTTTGTGTGACATAATATGCAATTTTCTGGAGATCTAACATGATATCAAGGCTACCAGATGATTGCTCAAAGCTACAGGCATGACAGATAACATGCGAGTTACTTTGATCATGCTGACTTTTTACTCACTTATGTCTAAAATAACTGCCAACTTGTAAGATAACTGATAATACTGTCAACTTATAAGATAACTGATAATTAAATATTTTGGAATGTATAGGCAAGTTGTTACTCACAAAAGAAACACGCTAACTAACCTGCAATTGGTGGTGGGGATTTAACACAACGCTGCCGCAACGCGCGAAAAAAAACCCTTCATTTCAACAATTAGATATTATTACTGTACTTAATGTCATGGACTTCGGCAAGTGTGAACCTACTACCGTTTCCTTATTTTTGTGTGAAATATGTGGAAAATAGCTTTTTTCCACGGGTTTTCTCACGGATTTTACCGTGGGAATACCCTGTTTGTGTCGTAGTGTAAATTTTACATAAAAATGCCCATAATGTTTTCCATTATATATATAACTAAAATGATCATATTCAACAACTTAACACAGCCAATGTCGTTCAATAGAAACTCGTTGGATGATCTCCAGCCACCTCTCCTCCCTCTAACAGAAACTCACATCGCCAGGGGCGGCTCAAGCCGTCTTGAGGCCTAAAGCGAAACTTAAATTGAGGCATTTTCCATGATTTTTTTTTGCTTAAGCAGCTTTTCGATTCATTGAATTAGAAGAACATCCCACTATCAAACCAAAAATACAATGAGAATCTAAAAGTTGATTGAAGATAAAAAAAAATAACATAAGAAAAAGAAAACCAAACTTTCGTTTCATGATAATCTATAAGCGTGGCTACGAACGAGCCTTGTTCGTGTTCTCTAGTTTAAGATTAAACGAAAAAACGAAATAATGTGAACGGTTAAACAGACGGACACCGGCGTTCATGTTTGTTTGTTGATTTTTTTTTCTTTCATTAAGACACTATTCATACGTGATTCTTTAAACGTGTAATTTGTTTACATTATTGGATAGAAGTCATTAGGATTAGCATTGAATGAGCTCAATTCATTTTTTTGGAATAATAAAAAAATAGACCTAGTCGTTTTTCTTAAACTCAAATAAGGATTTAGTCGTATGGACCTAAAAAATAAATAAAAAGTATCAAACATCCCTTATATTTTAACAATTTTAGTAAATGAGGGTTTTATATATTGATACCTCAAGATGATGCCTAAGAAATTATGTGACAAGTTATATATTCATAAATGGCGTTAGAAAATCGGGGGCCTTAAATATTCGGGGGCCTAAAGCGGTGGCTTTATTAGCTTTACCCTTGAGCCACCACTGCACATCGCCACGGAACATGGACAACCGCCACTCTAGCTGCTCTCCGTTGACCAAATATTAACCAAATATTGTGGCGAGTTTGGGTTTTGGCAGTTG
>BQNB010041410.1:30505-46783 GCA_026074375.1 Tanacetum coccineum
AGGAAGGAAAAGTTGGAACCGCGTGCTGACGGAACGCTGTATTTGAATAACAAAAGTTGGTTGTCGTGCTATGGTGACCTAAGGACTTTGATTATACACGAGTCCCACAAGTTGAAATATTATGTTCATCCGGGTATCAACAAGATGTACCACGACATGAAGAAGTTATATTGGTGGCCCAACATGAAAGCCGATATAGCCACCTATGTTAGCAAGTGTTTGACATGCCTAAAGGTCAAAGCTGAACACCAAAAATCATTTGGTTTGTTGGTGCAACCTGATATTCCTCAGTGGAAGTGGGATAATATTACCATGGATTTCATCACCAAGCTCCCAAGGACGTCAAGTGGTTATGATACCATTTGGGTAATTGTAGACTGTCTTACCAAGTCTGCACACTTTTTACCGATGAGGGAAAATGACTTTATGGAAAAATTGGCAATACTGTACATGAAGGAAGTAGTCACGAGACATGGAATACCGGTCTTAATCATTTGTGACCATGACGGTAGATTTACATCAAACTTCTAGAGGGCATTTCAAAAGGCTTTGGGTACTCGTTTAGACATGAGTACTGCTTACCATCCTCAGACCGAAGGACAAAGCGAAAGAACCATTCAGATACTAGAAGATATGTTACGTGCCTGCGTGATAGATTTTGGGAATGGTTGGGAAAGGCACTTACCGCTGATTGAATTTTCGTATAACAATAGTTATCATGCTAGCATTAAAGCTGCCTCATTCGAGGAACTTTATGGTCGAAAGTGTCGATCACCTATTTTTTGGGCCGAGGTCGGAGACGCTCAACTCACCGGTCCAGAACATATGACAACCAAGAAGATTGTTCAAATCAAGCAAAGAATTTAAGCCTCTCGTGATCACCAGAAGAGTTACGCCGATCTTAGGCGTAAGCCTTTGGAATTTCATGTTGGCAATAAGGTTATGTTAAAGGTATCACCTTGGAAAGGGGTTATCCGTTTTGGCAAACGGGGGAAGTTGAATCCAAGGTATATTGGACCTTTCAAGGTGTTAGCCAAAGTGGGAACCATTGCTTACAGACTAGAACTTCATCAACAACTAAGCAGGGTTCATAGCACATTTCATGTATCCAACCTAAAGAAGTGTTTATCCGACGAGCCATTGGCAATTTCGTTGGATGAAATACACATTGATCATAAGCTCCACTTCGTTGAAGAACCAATGAAAATTATGGATCGTGGAGTCAAGCGGTTAAATCAAATCCGTATTCCCATTATCAAAGTTCAATGGAACTCTAGGAGAGGTCCTGAGTTCACATGGGAACGTGAAGATCAATTTCGAAAGAAGTATCTACATCTCTTCATAAAAACTGCACCCTCGACAAGTGACGAATCTTGAGCCTTGCGAACAAGGCTTATTTAATGGGGGAAGACTGTAACATGCCTTTATTTCAGGTCATTTTACGACTCAATTCTTTCCATTATTTATTTTTAGGCTTTCACGCGTTTACTTTAAATTTTCATCGTTTAGTTAAATCGCGTAAACTAAAAATCAACATTCAACGTAAACGGACATCAAACAAGTAAAAGTTTACGTCAAGCAAGTGTTATATAATTATTACGAGGATAATTTATAACTTTTCATATTTTATTTTTATTGGTTACGTAAAGCGTTTACGTTTCATAATAAAATACATTTAAGCATACCTGAAAGCACCAATACCTATCTATACTCAAACAAATACCCACTTTTATACCTAATACACAAAAATTAAATTATTTCCCTACCTTATTACTATATGGTCGGATATATGCATAATAAAACACAAGACCAAATTCAAATTACTTCTAATAATTCAACACATGCTAAATTCATCCACTAAGGTCATATCCCTCCTCATAGGAAGGAGGAGAGCACCTTACACACATGTACCTTTACCACCTTAAGTCCATGGTTTGGCTAGTTGGTTTAAGAATACTTCCTATATTTATAGAAGACATAAAGTAACCTCAAACTCTCACACTTATTATTTGCAAGAAATCAAATACAAAACTCTCTCTACTCCCACCACATACCCACAGCTCACATTTCCATTTTAGGGTGTTCATAGTTTTGATTTTTCAAAGGTAGCAAGCATACACACATCATTAGGGTTCATATCTAAGGTGTTGTAAGGTGGTGTGAAAGCTTGGGTATTATTTTGCAAGGGTTTGCATCAAGAAGAAAACTAGGGTTTTTAGGGTTTTCTTGGAAATATCTTGGGTTTAAGCTTGGGTATAGGCTTGTGTTCTTCATTCTCATACACTCTCTTGAGGTCTACTTAAACCTTAATCTTTCTATTTATTTATTTACCTATTTTACATACATGTTATTATGTTAATCACCACCTAAGGTTTGTTTTCATGGTTTATAAAATTAAAGAAGCATTATATGATTTGAATTTATATGTTTATATTATAATTGATGTTAATATATACTAGAACACAAAACACACTTAGATAAGAGATGGTAATTATTAATAAATTTAGTTTATAAATTAATTTGTTGAAAATTTAATTACAAAATTTATATACAAATTAATATGAGGACACTTTACTTGGACAAACATGATGGACACCATCTTTAGGACCCAAAATATGTAAGACATATGGTATAAATCAATTTAGAAGACTTGTACAAATTTAACAAGTAATAAAATTATAAAAACTAGTTTATAATTTATATATAAATACGAAGTTTTAACCATTCTGTTGAGATCGAATTTTTATAAATTCTGGAAGTATTTGTATATAATAGTACATTTCATAAGGAATCCAAGCATATAAATAACTCGAAAAACGAAGCTATAACGAATAAGTTATGATATTTACAATATTACGATAATTAAATATATAAAAGTGTTTTTATAAAAGTAGTTTTATAAAAACTGGCACTGTTTCAGATCTGGTAAAAATATATGGATATTTTATGATGATAGGTACATGTTATGAGGAATTCAAGAATAGAAGCAAACTCGAAAACGAAGGCTATAATGAAGATATACGATTTTTGGTAAGATTTTAAAGTATAAAAGTAAATTTATAAATTTTTTTAAATTTACAGTTACAGGGTACACAGATTTTTATAAAGAACAATGAGTATTTTTATTTGCATAGTTTGTCTCGTCGCGATTTCCATACATATAAAAGAAGCACGCGAAACGGAGTTAAAAGAGCGATTTATGAGTTTTTTAAAGATTTCGGATAAAAAAACTTTAAAACTAATTAAATTTTTAAAAATAATTTTCTGATAATTTTTATAAAAACAGACAATATGTTAGAAACTTAAATTGTGGTTTACGAGTATTTTCGAGTCCGTTTGGGCTATTAAAACCTTAAAAAATATTGTCGTATTATTTATATAATATTTATATACGTTTTTAACTTTATAAATATTATCTTATAAAACAATTAAACTATTTATATAATATCATTATATAATCAATAAAAATATTAAATCAATATTATTAACAAATAATTAATGGTTGGAGAAAAAATAATATTTTATTTACGGATAAAACATTTTAAACGTAGACATTTATTTAACAAATACGATTTAAACATTGTTTTGACTTTTCAAATTAAACAAAAGCTATTAGGTGGTGGTGTAACTCTATAACTTATGATGTTGTATTTATATTAAATACATTATACTTATACGGCCTATAATTAATTAGGTTGCATTCGGACTTCTCGAGACATTTCCTCTTACTTGATTTATATAATCAACACATTCAAATGAGGTGAGATTTCATAACCCCATTTTTATACGAATTCCCAATGATTGTACAATTCTCGGCGGTGAGAAAACCTGCATTGTTTCACATTTGAACGAAGTACACATTAACAAATTACGAGTTTTGCCAAGTAGCTATAACCCACTATTGGCCATGAATCATGAACTGTTAATTACTTGATTATAAGCCAAAGTTATGAAAAGATCTAACGGAAATAGACATCCCCGTTTGGGTGATAGCGCTCACTAGTATTCGGCGTACCGAAACGACGAATGCAAACCAAGTCGGAATTTGGCATGTTGCGGGTTGAACATCTACACGGCACATTATTGGCATTAAATTGCACACATACATGTTGTAGCTTCAGTGTCATGAGCTTAGTGCATTTCGTAATTACATTTTGAGATATTGTATGTGTTACATGTCTTACACTTTAAAATCTTGTGGTCCTACTTTATACATTACTTAAACCTGTTCCAACTTTATGTTGACGTTTTAAAGCATGTTTCTCTCAGGTCAATAAGGCAAGAACAATGATACATTGGTGGTCATCATTTTGGAGTCACATTATTATAAAGATTTAAGTGCATTATATTTTGGAGTATATTTTATGTATTAAAATCTTTACATTTTCAAGATGAACAAGTTAAGCTTCAGGCTTTTGTAACAAACAAGTTTATTAAATCCAATGTATCATTTTTAAAAGACTCATATAGAGGTCGTTCTCATATCTTGTGCTATTGATCTATGATGTAACACTCTCAGACCTTATTCCGCTACGACCCTATTTGGGGGTGTTACAGATTGGTATCTAGAGCCAAGGTTATAGAGAACCAGGTCAAATTTTTACTTGACCTATAACCATTTTCAAACATTGCATCATACAAAAGTTTTTCACGAGACATACATACACTATTTGTTTGCATTAGTTGGTTATACTAGATGCTTGCATGATCTATATACTTACTTATATTATATTACGTATATTACTATACATGTCTTATATATTATACTTATATAAGTTTATTTTATTGTTACAACAATCATGTCTTCATCCACAGTTACTTACACATCTATATCTTCCGATTCAGACTTACCGCCATAGGGTTTTTATTTGATGGATCCAGCTGAGTTTGAGGCACCCACCTTCACCGGACTATGTGTCTGGCCCTAAGGAGCTAGAGTAGGAACCGCTTTCTCCAGACGATGTACCTGAGCCTAAGTACCCATAATACTTGGTACCATCTGACACTGAGGTACCTGCAGCCCTATCACCGGGCTATGTTGCTGTTGGGATTAAAAGACTTCATGATGATCTTGAAGTTACTGCTGCTAAGGTTTGTGTTACTGCTGCTAAGCTAAAGTTAGTGTTGTTCATTAACTCTAATGAAAAATATGCAAAGATTAGTACTAGATAGTTCATAGATAATACTCTAGTGTAAACTAAGTACTGCTAGTGTATAATTAGTACTGCTAGTTACTACTGCCTAGTATAAGTTAGGTACTGTTGGTGAAGATTGAAGAAAATATCTAATATTTTACTACTGCTTATACACAGTTAATGCTGCTGGTGTATAAGTTACTACAGCTGGTGCTAAGTTAATGCTGCTAGTAAAAAAGTTACAACTACTCAAAGATTAAGACTACTGAAAGAGTTTCTACTATCAGAAGAGAAAGGATAAAGACAGAAAATAGGATAAAGAATGGTTGGAGATCCAGATTACTTACCGTGATAATATGAGTTATTTATAGAATAAATCATAGTGATATTCTAATTTTAAGGAATATATTGTAAAACGTCAAGGGACTCCTTGATGTATAAAAGGAGGTCATATGCTATACAGTTTGCTAATCTAGAAATCCTTTGTTTTATGATATCGGTTATAGCATCAGGTTTTTGTGACCCTACTACTAAATAGAGTATTCCGTATTAATATATTTGTAGCTTTGTTTGATAATCTGTGTGTTTATTAGAAGTACCATTCTATTTGCATATTCTTCTTATGATCAAAGATTAGATTCCGCCATAGACTTTGACATATTTTACATAGTTTCTACCATAGTTGTGTAGGGATTTACTTGCAAAAACTATCCTTCACAAGCTAAGGAAAATTGCAAGATCTGTTAAGTGGGATCAACAAGTGGTATCAGAGCTTTTTGAGAGCTTTGAATAAGAAAGAAACTACTTTTACACACAAGGTCTGTTTGTTACAAAGAGATGGAGCAGTTAATACACACAAAACATAGCCTTTGTGTCCGCAAACAACAGTACAAATGGAACAGTTAATACTGCTCATGATGCTACAACTGCTAGCACTCAAGCTACTGCTATTAATTCAACAACAATTGACAACTTAAGTGATGTTGTCATCTGTGCTTTCTTTGCAAGTCAACCAAACAATCCACAACTTGACAATGAGGACTTGCAACAAATTCATCCTGATGATTTAGAAGAGATGGATTTAAGGTGGCAGATGGCTATGTTAACAATGAGGGCAAGGAGATTCTTGAAGAACACTAGAAGGAAGTTTTCTATGAATAGTACTGAGACCATTGGGTTTGATAAGTCCAAGGTAGAGTGTTACAACTGCCACACAAGGGGACACTTTTCAAGGGAGTGCAGGGCTCCAAGGAACCAAGAAAATAGGAATAAGGAGAACACAAGAAGGGTTGTGCCAGTTGGAGAGCCACAACTTCTAATGCTTGGAGTCTTGTGATGGTTTCGTATGATTGGCGTGATCAAGCAATGAAGGTCCAACTAACTTTGCACTCATGGCTTACTCTTCTACAAGTTCTAACTCTGAGGTATCTACTGATTCAAACTGTTCATCATCTTGTTTGGAAAATGTTAAAATTCTTAAAGAACAAAATAAACAACTGTTAAAAGACTTAAGAACATCTAAGTTAAATACTATTGCTTATAAAACAAGTTTAGAGTCTGTAGAAGCAAGACTTCTAGTTTATAAGAAAAATGAGTCTGTTTATGAGGAAGACATCAAGGTCTTAAAATGTGAGATTCATTTAAGAGAAGTAGCCATTACAAAGCTTAGATGGAAGTTGGAACTGACTCAAAAACAAAAAGATGAAATTCAACTAACAGTAGAAAATTTTGAGAATTCATCTAACAACTTAAGCAAACTAATAGACTGTCAAATAGTTGATAAGTAAAAAATAGGTTTAGGGTATAATGTTGTTTCACCTCCCTATACAGGAAACTTTATGCCTCCAAAACCTGATTTGTCATTCTCTGGTTTAGAAGAGTTTACAAGTGAGCCTATAGTTATTAAGCCTGTAGCTGAGAACAGTAAAGCTAAGGCTAGTGAAGTAAAGCCTAAAGCAGTTAGAAAGAATAATGGTGCTCCAATTATTGAGGATTGGGTGTCTTATAATGAGAAAGATGATGGCCTTTAGGCTAAGATTGAAAAGAAAACATTTAAGCCTAGTTTTGCTAAGATAGAGTTTGTCAAACCTAAACAGCAAGAAAAGACTGCTAGGAAAACTGTCAATCATGTTGAGCAAAATAGGCAAAACATTCATACTCCTAGAGGCAATCAAAGAAACTGGAATAATATGATGTCTCAAAGATTAGGAAGTAATTTTGAGATGTTTAATAAAGCTTGTTATGTATGTGGAAGTTTTGATCACTTGCAGGTAGATTGTAAAAAGGTAAATCAAACAATTCCAAAAAACAACCTAATTGGAACAAGCTAAAAGGGTGAATATTAGACTTTTTGCCAAAAAGAATCACCCCTGCCCTAAAAAAGAAACATGGTTTTTCCAAGAGCAGTACTAATGAAGTCTGTTTGTATCAGTTAATACTGCTATGACAGTTAATGCTGCCTACACAACAACAACATGACTGCCTGCTAACAATGTATACCTTTCTAAAACAACACATTCAACTATTAAGAGGCCCATTCATAAGAATACAACATTTAAAAATAGTAATTTTAATCAGAGGGTTAATACTATTAAGGATAAAAATGTTAATAATGTTAGGCCAAAAGCAGTAGTTAATGTTGCTAGGCCAAAAGAAGTAGTTATGCTGTTAAGGAAATAAAGTTAATGCTGTTAAGCCAACTTGTTGGGTTATAGAACTAAAGAATAAAGTTTTAGACCATGTTTTCTAAACACAACATTGCATCAATTCACCCTTAAAGACGTTTGATTATGTTGATCGCACAAGCATATCCAGTCATGATGCTTGGGTCCCCAAAAAGAACTGATTTCTTACTAATGTGCAGGTAAATCCACAAATGGATTTACAGATCAAGGAGTGATTGATAGTGGATGCTCAAGGCACATGACAGGGAACATGTCCTATCTTACAGACTATGAAGGAGATAGAAGGAAGGATAGGTTTGCCTTTGGGATGTAACCCAAGGAGGTAAAATCACAGGTAGAGGTACAATCAAAAACCTGGTATTTAGATTATTAAGAATTCGTATTTTGTAAAGAGAGTTTAAATTTTAACCTCTTTAGTGACTTCACAAATGTGGTGACAAAAAGACAGTGTCTCTTTAATGACACTGAATGTATTATTTTATCTCCAAACTTTAAGTTAACTGATGAAAGTCAAGTTTTACTTAAAGTTCCTAGAAAGAACAATATGTATAGTGTTGATTTAAAGAATATTGTTCCTAAAGGAGGTCTAACTTGTCGCCTTTGCAAAATCCCAGCCGATGAACTAAACTTTTGGCCTAGGAGCCTGGACATGATACATTTCAAAACTAAGAAAATAACTGATGAAGGAAATCTTGTAAGAGGTTTTACCAACAAAACTTTTGAAAATAATCAAACCTGTGTTGTTTGTCAAAAGGGAAAGCAACATAGAGCTTCTTGTAAGTCCAAAACAGTAAGTTTAATCAGCCAACCTTTGCATATGTTGCACATGGATTTGTTTGGTTTAACATTTGTAAAAAGCTTAATGAAAAAGATGTATTTCCTATTTATCATATATGATTATAGTGAGGTTTAGTTGGGTTTTCCTTTCTAGCTACAAAAGATGATACTAGTGGCATACTTAAGTCCTTTAAAAACTAGAGTAGAAAACTAATAGATCAAAGGTTAAATAATTTAAGGTTGTAACAATGGAAAGAGTTCAAGAATAAGGAAGATAAATCAGTTTTGTAAAAGAAAAGGTTATTAAGAGAGAAATTTAGGTGTGCTAGAACTCCTCACTAAAAATAGAGTACTGAGAGGAAAAATAAACACTAATTGAGGCTGCTAGGACAATGCTAGCTGATTCAAAATTACCTAACAACTTTTTGGGCTGAAGCATTTAATACTGCTTGCAATGTGCAAATATGGTATTAGTAACTAAGCCTCATAACAAGACCCCTTATGAACTTTTTCTTGGTAGAAAACCAGCTTTAGGCTTTATAAGACCATTTGGGTGTCTTGTTACAATTCTTAATACCATAGATCACTTAGGCAAGTTAGTAAGGCTGATGAAGGATTCTTTGTTGGGTACTCAATCAATAGTAAAGCATTTAGAGTATTCAATAGTAGAACTAGGATAGTTGAAGAGAACCTGCATGTCCAGTTTAGTGAGAATACACCCCCCCTAATATTGCAAGAAGTGACCCAATTTGCTTTTTTGATATTGATGCACAAACAAAGTTAATGAATTATAAGCCAGTTGTTACAGGAAATCAGTCTAATGGTAATGCAGGTACAAAAGAAAGTGATGATGTAGGTAAACCTAGAATGAAGTCAGTACCTGGAAAAGATTATATTCTGCTACCATTGTGGACTGCTGATCCACCATTCTCTCAAATTTCGAAGAGTGTCTCCTGTGCTGGGATTCAAACTCAATGATGAAGGAAAGAAGGTTGATGAAGATTCAAGAAATAGTGAAGGTATTGATCAAGAGAAGGAAGATAATGTTAACAACACTAACAATGTTAAAGATGCTAACATAAATGAAGTTAATGCTATATGTGGAAAAACAAGCATTGAACTTCCTGATGATCCAAATATGCCTCCTTTGGAAGATATTGTCTATTCAGATGATTATGAAGATGTTAATGCAGAGGCTGACATGAACAATTTGGATGCATTTATGCCTGTCAGTCCTATTCCAACTATAAGAGTACACAAAGATCATCTAGTTAAACAAATTATTGGAGACTTGAATTCAGCACCTCAAACAAGAATAATGACAAAGAATTTGGAAGAACATGGTTTGTTTAGTTCAGTTCAACAAAGAATAAACCATAAAGACTTTCAAAATTGCTTGTTTGCCTGCTTCTTATCACAAGTAGAACCCAAGAAGGTAATCCAAGCATTGCAGGATCCAAGTTGGATAGAAGCTATGCAGGATGAGCTTCTACAATTTAAATTACAAAAGGTTTGGACCTTGGTAGATTTACCAAATGGCAAAAGGCCCATAGGCACTAAATGGGTCTTCAGGAATAAAAAGGATGAAAGAGGAATTATGATTAAAAATAAAGCAAGATTGGTTGCTCAAGGGTACACACAAGAAGAAGGGATTGACTATGATGAAGTCTTTATCCCCTGTTGCAAGAATTAAAGCAATTAGGCTATTTTTAGCCTATGTATCATTTAAAGACTTAGTGGTGTACCAGATGGATGTCAAGAGTGCTTGTTTCTTTATGGTAAGATTGAAGAGGAAGTCTATGTTTGTCAACCACCAGGATTTGAAGATCCAGACTTCCTGACAGAGTATACAAAGTAGAAAAGGTACTTTATGGACTGCATTAAGCTCCCAGAGCTTGGTAAATAACCCAGTCAACTTATTTATTGGACAATGGGTTTCAGAGATGAAAAATAAACATGACTTTGTTTATCAGAAGGGACAAAGGTGATATTCTGTTAGTTCAAGTGTATGTAGATGATATTATTTTTGGATCTACAAAGAAGTCATTATCTCTGAGTTTGGAGAAATAATGAAAAAGAAGTTTCAGATGATATATGGGTAAACTCACATGACGTCTTAGACTGCAAATAAAGCAAAAGGAGGAATTGGGATATTTTATCATCAAGACAAGTATGTGACTGAGATTTTGAAGAAATTTGGTTTTACTAAGTCAATACAAAGCCAAGCACACCTATATAAAAGCTCAAAAGCTATTGCACAAGGATGAAGATGGTAAAGAAGTGGGATGTTATTTATATAGAGCAATGATTGTCATTGATTGTATCTTACTTCTATAAGACCTGATATTATGTTTGCAGTGTGTGCTGTGCAAGATACCAAGCAACCTAAAATGTCACATCTTCATGCTGTGTACACAGAATTTTTGGATACTAAACAAGGTTAAAACAAAGATTGGCCTTTTGTATCCAAAAGATTCACCTTTTTGAGTTGATAGCCTAGACACTGATAGATTATGCTAAGAGCAACTTGGATAGAATCCACACAGGAGGTTGTCAATTCCTTGGGTGTAGATTGATTTCATGGCAGTGCAAGAAGCAGACTGTGGTTGCTAATTCCACAACAGAGGCTGAATATGTAGCTGCTTTAAGTTGCTATGGACAAGTGCTTTGGATTCAGAATTAACTACTTGATTATGGGTACAATTTTATGCATACCAATATCTTTATTGATAATAACAGTACTATTTTCATAATTAAAAATCCTGTTTTTTATTCAAAAACAAAGCATATAGAGATTAGACATCATTTTATTAGAGATTGGAATGAAAAGAAATTGATTCAAATGGTCAAAATCCATACTGACAAAAATGTGCAGATTTGCTTATAAAGCTTTTGATCTAAGTAGATATCAATATTTGATTGCTATATTGAATGTTTAAAATCTCTAAAATCTTTTATCTCTTTATGTTTTTGTTGAGTTTTATATGAATTAGTACGGTTATTCATGTCATTAAAAGTTTCTGCTGTTAAGTATAATTAGTGCTGTTAGTTATACTTAATACTGCTTGTATAATTAACATTGTGAAAATTGTAAGAAAAAGAATTGAGAGAGTTGGTGAGAATAAAAATAGAAAAAGAGATGGTAAAAAACATACAGAGATTTGTTGAGAAAAAGAATTAAGAGAGTTGTGAGAATAAAAACAGAAAGAGAAAAGAAAAAAAAGTGGAATTAAAACAGCAAGATTTTTGTGAGTAAAAGAATTAAGAGAAGTGGTGAGTTGAAAAACAAAAAGAGAGTTAAATATATTAAAAACAGACAGAGTGTTTAGAATGGAATTGGAGTTAATGCTGGTGACTCAAAGTTAATGCTGCTAGACATAAGTTAATACCGCTGGCATAACTTAATGCTGTTAGGCATAAGTTAATGCTGCTAGGCATAACTTACTACTGCTATTGAACATTATAGCTGTTGAGGGTATTTTCATAAATAACTTCGATTAATGGTTTCAATCACTCATTTAATCGATTTCATTCAGTTATATACTCTTTAATCACAAACCCTAACTCAATTTCATTATTCATCATCAAAACCCAACACAATGACGACCCTACAGTTTGCTGATACTCACAATTTGGTCGCGTTTTTGTCTAAACCCGCTAAAAGTGAAGGGTTTGAGTAGATAGTGGATTTTTTGATGCAAATCCTATAAGATATGCACTAACTATCAATCCTACAATCTATACTTCATGTATTGAACAGTTCTGGGCTACTGTCAAGGCAAAAACTATCAATGGGAAAGTACAGTTACAAGCCCTAGTAGATGGAAAGAAGATCATCATTACTGGAGCTCCGATTGTGAGAAGATCTTTCAACTAGAAAGATCTGACGTATTGATTGTCTACCCAATGCTACTATCTTTGAACAACTTACACTCATGGGGTATGAGAAAGTTTCATAAAAACTTACTTTCTATAAGGCATTCTTTTCCCCTTAATGGAAATTCCCAATTCATACTATTTTACAATGTCTAAGTGCTAAGACTACT
Source organism: Tanacetum coccineum (assembly GCA_026074375.1). Lineage (NCBI taxonomy): Eukaryota > Viridiplantae > Streptophyta > Magnoliopsida > Asterales > Asteraceae > Tanacetum > Tanacetum coccineum. The sequence continues at coordinate 43,148 of BQNB010041410.1, forward strand.
TCATGGAATGAGTTTAGTAGCACTATGACATCTGCAATCATCTATTTAGCTATAAACCAGAAGTTTAACTTTTCAAAGTACATATTTGAAAGTATGGTGAAGAACTTGGAGAATGTGTCTGGTAAATTCTTGATGTATCCAAGATTCGTACAAGTGTTTTTGGAGAAACAACTAGAAGGAATGTCAAATCATAAAAGGATTTATGTTACACCCGTTCCACACTAAAAATTTTTTGGAGACATGAGAAGGGTAAGAAAAGGCTTTTCTGGAAGAGAAACATCCTTATTTCAAACAATGGTGGTACAACATCAAGAAGAAATGGGTGAAGGTTCAGGATATCCCTCTGATCCCCATCACACACCTACTATTATTTAAACATCAACATCTCAACCTCAAAAGAAACAAAAACCTAGGAGGCCTAAAAGAAAGGACATTGAGATACCTCAGTCTAGTGGTCCTACAAACAATGTAGCAGATGAGGCTGTCAATGAGGAGATGAATGACAGTTTGGAAAGGGCTGCCACTACTGCTACTAGCTTAGATGCAGAGCAGGATGGGGGTAACATCAATACGACTTAATCCAAGGCAACACCTAATGAACTAAGTTCCCTAGGAACTAGTTCAGGTGGTGGTCCCAAGCGCCAAAAAACCATGGGGGATACAATTGCTCAGACTAGGTCTAAGAATGTATCTAAACATTCTAATGATTCACTGCTCGCAAGAGGTAACACACTTCAAAGTGGTGAGGATAGACTGAAACTTGAGGAATTGATGGAATTTTATACCAAATTGCAACAAAGAGTTCTTGACCTGGAGAAAACAAAGACTACTCAAGCTCATGAGATTACAAGTTTAAAACTGAGAGTCAAGAAACTAGAGAAGAAAGGAGGATCAAGAACTCATAAGCTTAAAAGATTATACAAGGTTGGTAGATCTACAAGAATGGTTTCCTCTGATGATGCTAGTTTGGGTGATCAGGAGGATACATCCAAACAGGGGAGGAAAATTAATGACATTGATAAAGATGCAAAGATTACATTGATTGATGAAACTCAGGGAGGTATGGTGATGATCTAATGTTTGATACATGTGTTCTTGATGATGAAGAAGTGTTTGCAGGACAGGATATGGATGAAAAAGAGATTAATGTGGCTGAAAAGGAAGTTAGTACTGCTGATTCAGTTACTACTGCTGGTGAAGTAGTTACTACTGCCAGTCCAACTAAAACTACAATTGCTGATGATTTGACTCTTGCTCAGACTTTAATAGAGAACATAAGAGCAAAATTCTAAGTCATAAGGGTATGATAGAAGAGCACAGTGAATCTACAAACAAGAACAAGATCTCAACAACTACCATCAAAAGATAAAGGTAAAGGTATCATGAAAGAGCCTGAGAAACCAACAAAGAAAAAAAGATCAAATTAGGCATGATAAGGACGTTACTCAAAGACTTCAAGCTCAAATGAAAGCTGAATTAGAGGAAGAAGAAAGGCTTGTACGACAAAGAGAAGAAACGCCAACATTGTTTCATGGTAAAATTGTGCAAGCAATGATAGATCTAATATCAAATGGCTCAACAAATGCAAGCATAAGAAACACGAGAAGTTATATATATATATAATATATGATATATATATAGAAATATAAATATATAAATACATATATGACATCTATACAATATATACATATGTTTAGGATATATCTGTAATATTACATATGTATATGTATTAAATACATATTAGGATTTTTCATGTATTGATTCTTATAGAATCGAGCATTTTGGTGTCCGTTTTTTATAAAGTCTAAATTGGATACTATTCGTATATCTTTTGAACAAAAGTACTACTTTTGCATATCTAAAACATAATTTTGCATAAAAGTACTACAGTATCTAACTAAAGAAAATAAAAAGAGTTATGCAGTTGAATAGTTTTAACGTAAATGACCCGTTGGGGTCAGTGTTCTCTTGCAGAGACCTTGAAGGTCTGACAAATCCTATATGACCCTGAGCATCGCGCAAAAAGTGTGAAGATGATGTCGATATACACGTGTCGGGCCAGGAATGATAGTATTAGTTTACGAGGGAAAAAATAATAAGTCCATGTCATTCATCGCGCACCAATTGTAGCTATAAACATTTTTTTAGCATTGGAAACTGTGCAACATTATTAAGGATTTAGGGTTTAGGTTATTTTTAGGGTTTAGGGTATTATTAGGGTTTATGGTTTGGTTTTGTAGTGATATCGGCAATCTTTATGAACGTTTTAGCATACCTATACGTTGTTTAAAATTTAGTTAGTTTGGTCATTTATGTTGTCTTTGATGAGCTCTACACAGTGAAGTAATATTTGTTAGAAATAGTTTTAATATGCATAAGATATGATGTTGCAAAGTGTGTCACTTGGGCTTATTTCTAATTTTTTTCAGGACAATTGTATAACTATATTTTTGTATTTTTCAGTCATAATTGAAATTTTAAAATTAACGGTAGTCATTAAAAGCATTACAACATAGGAAACACCAAATTTATAGAAGAGTACATGGCCAACCTTATTTTGACGATTTGAAAACATAAAAACAACAACAAACAACGACATACATGGTTAGCAAACTGGTGTTAAGCAATAAAGCTTTTACATTTCTTTGTAGTTCTTGATCAATTGATGCTTTTCTTCCATGCTCCTCAGCAACTCATCCCTGACCATTTTCAAGTATGTAGCCTTTTTCATGTCCGCCCCTGTCATGCACCCTAGGTCGTAGCGACCATACTCGATAAGTGGGTGATCTGGTAATGAATTAAGCCTGTTTATTTTAGGCCTACGGTTTGTAAATCTATCAGCAAAGCGATGCATCAAGCTTAAAATTTGTTCCTCTAGACAAGCCTCTTCATCATGAGCTTCTTGTAGTGCCATAAGAACAGTTAATCTAACGTCATTTGGGTTAGTAGCCATGGTAGAAAATGAGAAAATACAATTAACAATTTGTGTGATTGATAAATTAGTTTGTGACCAAGAGTCCTCAAGTTATGTATCTATATATAAGCAATAATTTTACGACATTTGCAGTCATTAGTCATTTAATGTCAGAAAAAGCTGATGATTTGTCAGATATTGTCATAAATCACGTGAAATTTTAAGTGACAAACAACATTGTCATTGAGTTGTCTTATTTTGTTGGGATTAAAAGCCTTCTTGAAGTTACTGCTGCTAAGGTTTGTGTTACTGCTTCTAAAAAAATTAGTGTTGTTAATTAACTTTAATGAAAAATATGCTAAGTAGTTAGTGCTGCTAGTATAAAGTTAGTACTGCTAGTTCACAGTTACTATTATTAGTATATATTAGTACTGCTAGTGTAAAGTTAGTACTGCTGGTGAAGATTAAAGAAAATATTATAAGTAGTTACTACTGCTTGTACACAGTTAATGTTGCTGGTGCTAAGTTAATGCTGCTAGTATAAAAGTTACAACTGCTCAAAGATTAAGACTGCTGAAAGAGTTTCTATTGTCAGAAGAGAATGGATAAAGACAGAAGAAAAGATAAAGATTGATTGGAGATTAAGATTACTTATGTGATAAGTATTAGTTATTTATAGAATAGATCATAGAGAATATTCTAAGTTTTAAGAATATATTGTA